>VOPJ01002582.1:0-24307 GCA_014673585.1 Semibalanus balanoides
GCGCACTTGAGTCAGATTCAGGCGCAGTCTGGTGAAGGTTTTTAAATATGCTGATTTCTTGTAGAGAATACATGGAAACACGGTAAAATGATACATCAATATTTTTTGACATAACTTTTCTGTTATGCGATCACATTTTACATGACTTCAATGTGTTTCCGTTACGAAAATGTCATTTTTTGTAATGTCAAGCACCGGCGTAATATGAGTGTGCAGACAGTGCAGACAGGTGGCGACAGTCGAGTTATGGCGCGTCGAGTTTAAGCGCACCGTGTCCACTAAGGGCGCAATTAAGTCGTTAAATAGCGGAACCGCATTCCCACCCGTGGCGTACACCTGGTGAACTTCACGACCGTTCGTCCGCTGCATATAACGTCCGGGGGCCAGACGTTGGCAGACATTGACTCGGGACGGCAGTGGGGACGAAGACCCGCGTTGACTCGCCGAGCCTCACCATGAGAGTGCAACTTAGCATCCTGCTCTTCGTCGGACTGTTTGTCGGTAAGATATCTTGTGCCGTCGCTGTGATGTCAAGATGTACATTGTGTAACGACAAGTGAGGCTTTGCTTTCTTCCTAGTCCTCATGTCGGTGGCAGGAGGATAGGCAATCTGTATTATAACAGGAATCTGTAATATAGCAGGAATCTGTATTGTTTAATGTTTCATTTGCAAAGTTATTCATTCTGCAGTGACCCATATAGCTAGTATTATAGAGTTAGAGTATGTTTATACAAAATCGACAGTATAAAAACACTACGCAATACAGCCAACAACGAATACGTAATATGTATATCCCCTTACTTTGGACTCGGCTAGCAACTTATGACTGTGTGTTTGGATATTTATTAACCGTTTTCACGATGGAATATTTTGCGCGAAATGTTTTTTTAAAAATATTTTAAAATCGTTTTAAAATTTTAGGCAGTAGCCGTTTTTCAACGATGGACTAATTTGCGAAAAAAAAACGCTTTTAAAAACCCTGCCTACAGTCCCGTGGGGCGAAGGTTGGAGCGACCTTTTTTGCACGTCTCGTCATTTAAACGCGGGCTCTACTAAAACATTTTAAAGCATTTAACATTTTAAAGCATTTTAAAATGTTTTAAAATAATTCGCGCAAAATAATCCATCGTGAAAACGGCTAATTATGTATTCTTGGATGACAGTAATCGCTAAAAACACGTAGTTTGAATCGTAGTTTGGAAATGAATGAAATTAAAACCTAATGTAACTTTAGCCACATATATTGCTTGGTGTTGTATCGCAGTCTGCGTTTATGCCTTGAATAACGTGTTTGCTTGTATCATGCATACTTAAAGGGAGTGTGCCTACTCTTTTCAAATGTCATATATATTTGTCATATATATTTTTATTTCGGTAAGAAGCTATTGGTTTGATCATTGGTTACGATCAAATTCACGTCTGAAGCCACTTTAGTTGAATTTGTACTTATATTATGTTTTGCATTTTTTTAACTCATAAACAATCGCCACTATAAACAGAGGAACGAAGATGTTACCTACAATGGCGCACCAAAGACAATTAACAACCCCATACGAACAATGTATGGGTTTGTTTAAAGTTATCAAGGCTCTGTTCGGCAGCTGCTATCCGTGCTCACGAGTTGTTTTCTATTGGCCAGCGCTAACAATATATGCCAGCGTTGTAATTTAAGGGCAATGATTCTAGTAGCGAAAGCTCTCTGGTGAATATCGATAAATTTTTTCCGCCGGAAAGATCTTGGCGTTTGGATTTTAAAAATAAATTTAGTTCCGAATGTTTTTGTATGATGGGATTTCCGAGGTTAGGCACACGCTAAGCAGAGCTTGTTGCGCAGGCCCTGACCCCCACCGATCGTACATTCTGTTGGTCGGCGCAGAATTTAGAACGAAAGTTTTCGTGACCGACATACTGGACTCGGTAATATATCTCAGCAACCTCATAGTGATCTGGGGAATAAAGTACATGGCTAAACATACAAAATCGCTACAGATTTGTGGTCACATTCACATACCAATGTAGTAGGCACACTCCTTTAATAGCCGTCGATTCCTTGGTCCGCAGTGCCGAGTGCGACGCAGACTGGATGGGAATGATTTTACAGGCAGTTGGCTGACAACTACATGCAGAGAACTATCATGGTGCCCAAACCCCAAGCCGAGCCGCAGGGCCAGCCGAAGCCCATGAACCAAGCCCGCAGACAAAACAACTTGAAATGTAATATATATGGATACCATTGCCCATGCCATTGGGGCCATTCAGTTACGGCAATCAATATTTTCACAAAATTTGTAACCATTAACCGCGTTGGTGTATGGTTGCTTGTCATACTGGGGAAATAATATCAGGCACTTGTTTTGTTGCTGTTGATTCGACTTATCGAACACTTTGGGCGGTTCAACATTATTATCATTGGATCAGACTATGGCATCAGACAGTGATCTTTTAATATGGCTGACTCGCAATAATTTCTTAAACCAGCGCATTTTATTGTTGTTATGCGGCTAAGGTGCAAAAGTCCATTTGTTAAGCTGATACTAATTTACAAAACATATTACCTGGTCAAACACAATACTGGTATGACGCATAGTAATACGAAAAGAACGTAAGCGACATTAATTACCAAATTGGGCAATAAGACAAATACTCATGCCCGCCCAGATTCCAATTGTCAATAGATTGAAAAAATGCATACTCAAGGCAGACACATCGAAAGAAATTGAAGTGGAAAGACCCTATGGGTTGCACCCGAGTCTCATAGATCAGATCCCTGCACTACAGGCTTCCTGATTTAGGGTATCTCTATCTTGTTTATTTAATATCTGGGTGGTAACAGGTTTGTATTTCCCGTGAGAAATCTACTAACTGCAATGAACATTTGACAGATCCTATAGCACACTTGAGGTAGTCGAGATAGTTCTACTAAATTTTGATATCTGCAGATTTGCACATTCGGATGTATGTTTTCAAATTTTACGAAGAAGTTGTGTATTTCCCATAATCTTGTTGAAAAAAATTATCTGTCAAGTGGATTAGTTTCAACTGGGCCTGTCCTGGTGTGGCCAGGTCTGTGTCGGTGAAGTATCCGGACCATGTCGCATGAATTCCTGGAAGGGCCGGAGATGTCCAACGTACGGATCATCCAGAGTTTTTCCTGATCCCTGGCGAGTGGCAAGGCAGAAGGCCTTATATAGTGTTCACAACGGCATGCCTCTCGGATAAAAGAGTGCGAAAACTGCATGCCGTTCAACCTGGTTAAGCAGGTGAGTACACAATGTGCATACTGACGTCACTCGACTGAGACTCTGACGTTACTGAAATGCGAATTTGACGCCATATTTCAGCAGTCTGGTACTGCGATCTTGCAGTGGTTCAAAGTTCAGCTACCGTAGAGTCTGAATTTCGCCGTCTTGTGATCAATGTATAAACCAGCGACTAACTAAAAACAGGTTTATCAATACATTTATGTTTTTAAGGCCACCAACTTACTGTGTTCCTATTTCCTATAGGACAATCGTAGCTTCTATGAGTAATGTCTCGTTCATATAATTGTCATGTTTGCTTTCCATAATAAAACAGAGCATACTATCGAACTTAATAGAGTCAACCAATGGATTGGTGTTTACATCGAAAACCACGTGCCTCTAAACATGTCTTATTCGAGTTGATTTACCGTCCCCAGCGTTGTATGGACACCGGACCCCGCTGTGACCAGTGTGTCGATTAAAGGTGCTGCTGGCGCCACTCTGAGACCACCGACCCACGTCGTCACTTCACAGGTAATCACCAGGGGCCTCATTCAACAGGTGTAAGAACACACACAGGTCAGATACTCAACAGGTAAAACAACACCAGGTCTCATCTCACAGGTGAACACACGGCCCTCATTACTCCAGGTAAACCAAACAGCGCACTAAGTGTTACAGACACATACACGGTCAAAACACACGACTTCATATTCACAGGTAAGACAAAAAAATCGCGCCTCATCTCACAAGGTAATCAACACACAGGCCTCATCTACATAAGAAGGATACATGCAGGCCTCACCTCACAGGCTTCAACTCAAAGGTAAACACACAGGTCTCATCTCACAGGCCTTATTCACAGGAGGAGGTGTAAAAATATGAATCAGCTTCGCCATCAGACAGTCAGGTTTGGAGCATATATTCCTCTGAAACGGTCTCCATAACCAAGGTGTTCTCGAAATGCACAGAGTTAACGTTGATTAAACTGACGAAGATTTTTGTTTTGATATAACAAAATATATATTTGTCGTATGTGTCCGTTGGCAGCGGTTCACCTGAAGCGGCTTTTTCGGTATATAAAGTGGCATCATAGCACAACGATATTTTGATGATCGTTAGGTCAAGGGGCGGCTCAGCTACTCAGGCTATCTTGCGCCCATACCGCTATATTTTGAGGGTGGAACGCACCAGGAAACATGTCGAGATCGGTGCACTCAGTCATAGGCGTAGTAACAGGGGTGTGTAGGGGTGCAGGGCCACTCACTTTTGGCGTTGTTTTGTGTGTGCTAAAATATTGTATTTGTTAACTGAAGAAAACTTGAGACGGCAAATGGTAGATCAAAACGAAAATAGTTCAAATCGGCAAATACAAAGTATTAAGAAAAAATATTGCAAAGAGGTAATAAATCACAATACAATATAACAATGTAAAAAATTGCATCGAGAGAACACAAACCATTATCAATGATAATCTAGCGTTGTTCATTTCAGCTAACAGGTAGCTGAAACCCAGAACGGAGCATATCCAAGACCAGGCCAGACTTCAGAACATCAGAAGATCGCCGACTGAATTAAGACATCTTCCGCAGAGATGCAGTGACGAAGGTTCTATGTTAATCACCAGTTACCGATACATTTAATCACATTTTACTAGTTGATACCCCAGTTATCGATATATTGGGAAAATCTGTGCACCTCCTGACGTTCGTCGGCGCTGTCAACAATTACATGTAACCTTCTAGTGACCACTTATAGCTGGGTCAAAATTGATGATTAAATACAGTTAAGCTGCCTAAAAATTGTATGTGATATGTTGTGTTCGTTAACTAATGCATTAGTCCAAATATTCGTTCTAAGCTACCTCGAATGGTTTGCGATGCGCAGGTTATCTTGTGAAAAAGGCGTTACACAATTATTTGTAAGCTACTGATAGCAATATATAACGTTATCTGTCAGGTGGTGGTCGATGAACTGTTGTGACACAGCGAGCATCTTGTTTGTTGTTGTTGGGTGTGGGGAATGAAAGAGGCACATTATTTGGGATATCGGCTGTATTCCTTCGTCAGACTTTTCAGCACGCACTGTTTGTTATGTTAAAATTGTTAATGACATACTAAACAATCGGAAATAATACACAACTAACCAGCTCATTGATGCCATGAATTTGATCTGATGACAACGGTAAGTCGCCACAGAAACTTGAGTCCACCTCATCTTCGCTGCCATATATGTATAAGAAGTGACCACATCACGAGCCCCTCACATTCATATAGGCTTAAGTTAAAATACCGCAGATTGGGGGGGGGGAGTGAGGCCAAAGTGATCCTGGGAGCCTGGCCTTCCGACCCCCAGACCCCTCGGTTGCGACGCCACTGTATAGTACCATATTTTGACAAGGTTAGCTTTAGGGGTTGAGGCAGAATGTCACCATATCTATTTAACTAAAATGTGATGTAATGAATATAAATCTGATTATGTTTTGTGTAATACAGATTTATTTACTTGCATTGACTATTATAACAAAATACTGCCGCCGCCAAATGCGATCTGCACCAATCAGGAGGCAGAGACGAACCATGAGTAGGACTAAGCGAAAGAACAATAATATTTTTGTAACGTGTAATGGATGTATTTGAGACAACTTTTGTGCTTTTTTTACCTTGTGACTGCACCTATTAGTGGGCATGATGTCTGTTGGTGTTTTCTATTAATTAAAAAAAAAACAGTTTCAACACCAATTCCACCCTTGTTTGTAAATTCATCTTAGATTCTTCCCAGGCAATCAACTGGTGAATTGTCGTTTTGAGAAAAAACAGACAAGTAGGCCGTTTCAACGACGGATATTGCTGCTTAAAGATGATTCAAAATATTATGTGAAATGTTTTAAAATGGTGGTTTAGTATGCAAGTATTAAGGGATAGTGCACCTGCCGGAGGATTTCTAAAAAAGCAGCTTAAATGAATGCTGGAATGTAATTATCATGTATGCTCCTGCTCAAACTTGCCTATAAGCATGTATCGTCAAAGATTTTCTTTATTTCTGACTCCATATTGTTTGCTCCGATTGTGAACAGCACTAAATTCATTGACGGCCGCTTTGATGGGTCGATGGCATAACTCTGTAGTACTTAGATACTTGGCCCCACTAGATGTCGTTTCTACGTAAAGCTGACGCGCAATGTTTTTCATTAATTATTATTTCATATTAAACTGTATCGTTTGTGTCACTTGCTTTGTGAATGAGGGGAAGCAAAATACGTGATTTAAATCTGTTTGGAATTAATCTGTCGTCAGAAATGTGAAAAGTTGCTGGGCGATGGCATACTCTACTAGTACTTAGATACCTGCCACTAGATGTCACTACCGGTTTGTATAACCCTATGGCTCCGCGCCCAAAGCCATAGTCTGAATTCGCCGCGGCTGACTTTGAAACGTCTATTCTGTGTTCAGAGGGTAATTGTCACTTAAAAGGGAGTGTGCCTAACTCTTTTGAAATGTCAAATATATTTTTCCGCTTACGGTAAGAAGCCAATGGTTTGATTAGTGGTTACGATAAATTCCACGTCATGGAGCCCCTTTAGAGTTGAATTTTTTACTTATATTGGCTGTTTTGCATTTGCTTTTTTTTCAAAACTCATAAACGATGCGTCATTATAAACAAGAGTAGCGAAGATGTTACATATAATGGCGACTAAGACGATAAACAAACCTTTGATGAGCAATGTATTAGGTTTGGTTTTAGCAGTGAAATCAAGGGATTCTGTTCGGCAGACTGTTTATCAAAGTGCTCACGAGTTTGTTTATATTGGCCAAGAGCTAACATATGATGCTAGGCGATGTAATTTAAGAGCAATGCTTCTAGTAGCGAAAGCTATCTGGCGACCATGCGATAATTAAATTACTTCCAGTTATGTGATTGGCGACTTTTTGAATATCTCAGGGCAACTAAAGTGATCTGGGGAAATGAAGCATATGGCTAAATTCAGAAAAATATGTTCTACAGACTAGTTGAAGTCTGTAGAACATGACCGATGTGAGTAGGCACACTCCCTTTAAAGGGAATGTTTCACATTTCTGAAAGTTGTCCAATGTAAGCGGCCGCTTGTGTGCAAATATGAACGTAATTGCTGCCGAACACGAATTCCGACATTTGTTTTCTTCACAAACAGCTGCTCAAATTTTTTATGAAAAACTAAGTTTTAGTATTTGGGCTGATGACGTCATTGAAGGAAATTTTTGGAAATAATAGAAAACGTTCCACAGCTGGCAATTTATGTATGACTAGTGTATGGCTAATGTATGAGCCAAATGTAAACAAGTCTAGCCTTTCATTCAACATTTGATAAAGAGAGGATGACGACATCGGCTTTACGCGGCCTATTTTTCAAAATACACTAGGGGCTTATTTTTTTGCAGAGTCAAAACCAAACTCAAATTTAGGTTTCGATAGACCTCTGTGGGTGTTTTTAAACTTCTACAATACTTAATTTCAATGGAAATTCCAACACTGGCCATCCTCAACTCAAAATATTAAATGTTATGTGAAACATTCCCTTTAACTTTTAACAGCCAAAGTCGAGCCCTCAAAATATTCGTTGCTATTCTTGCTGTTGTATTTGTTTTTTATTATTTAAAGAGGCTAGAGATTGTTGATAATATAATTAACTACATACGCTTTTTATTTTTTAAAGTTGACGTGACTGAATGATGTTGTTGAGTTGCAAATTATAAATTAAATTTTAGCTCTGCAAGAAGTGATTTTAAAATAGTGCGTAGGCGTTCCAATTTTACGAAATGATTGCCAATCATTGGAGGTGCTAAAGTCCCTTTTTGAATCTAAGCAGGGTCAGGTTTCCGGGAACGCAAGAACTTTGCAGGTGAGATCGGGACACGCTTAAGGGAGTGGTGCCTCTCTTTTGAAATGTCAAATATATTTTTATTACGGTAAGAAGCTATTGGTTTGATCATTGGATACGATAAAATTCACGTATGGAGCCCGCTTAGTTGAATTTTTACTTATATTCTGTGTTGCATTTGTTTTGTTTCAAAACTCATAAGCGATCGTCACTTTAAACAGAGTAACGAAGATGTTGCCTATAATGGCGCACCAAAGACGATAAACAAACATATTGTCATATACGAGCAATGTATGGGTTTGTTTATAGTTATCAAGGCTCTGTTCGGCAGCTGTTATCAGTGCTTACGAGTTGTTTTCTATTGGCCAGAGCTAACAATTTAATGCTAGCGTTTTATTGAAGAGCAATGCTTCTAGTAGCGAAAGCTCTCATGGCGACTATCGATAATTAAGTATGATAAGTAATGTGATTGGCGACTTAATTAAAATTCTCAGCAACTAAAGGTGAATCTTGGGGAAATTGAAAGGCATACAGCTAAATTCAGAAAAATATGTTCTACAGACTAGTGTCAACAACTTCACATGACCAATGTGAGTAGGCACACTCCCTTTAATCTACCGATACACACCAAAAATCCTATATCGGCCCGCAAGGTGGCACTCTCCCTTTAATATATGATATATTAAAAATAAATGAATTACTGATTAGGCGATATTATTACTATTCAATAGTCATGAAAACAAAAAATGAGCTCATAAGTTTGCGATACAAAATTGGCCGTTTCAAAGAAGATATGCGTCTAAGAATCCATTCGTTCAGCTTAGCATTCCGTCATAATGCAGCGTCATGAATCAAAGGTCAGTCTTAGCATTACACAATGATGTGCTAGAATCGATTCGCTGGCCATTGCATTAGGCGAGTCCACTATGGCGTCAACTGAGGGGGAGTCCGTTGAGCAACCAGTAGCGTGCCAGGCCACAGAATGTTTTGGAATATTTTTGAAAGTTGCAGTAGGTAGAGATCTATGTCATCACAACTAGCCTGAAGATAATTATCTTGCTAATGGACTAGATGCAGGTCAGTGTTTGGTGAATATTTGCAAAATAATGATACAAATGTGCTGATTAACGTGATATACATTATTGTGAATACAAATTAATATTTCCAGAGATATTTGTATGTAAAAGTGTATTATTTATAAAGTACTTGATGTAGTGACGTCATTTAGCAATAATATTGCGCCGGCCTATGCAAAAGCATGTTGTTTCCGGTATTTCCCGTGGCAAATACAAATAGGTAACTGATTTACTGTTCACACCAAACTGATCAGAAATTCATGAAGATTTATACTGTGTATATTCAAAACACAAATCTGCATCTTAACCGCGCGTTGCTGGGGTTATATTTCTGTAACTGCGAGTTACGGGGGGGTGGGCTATTTATAGCCCCCTCCTGATCTCCGAACTACTGGAAACGATCTGAAAAAATTCGAAACGGCATTCGATAGCCCTGTCAAGTTTGTTCGAGGGAAACCTTAATATAGTTTAATTATCAGGGTCACGATGAACGTCACAGTCACGTTCAAATAAAAAAATGTTTGACCGTGGCCATCAAAGTCCGGTGGTCGGCATTGTCCGGCGCAAAATATGCGATATTTACGCAATAACATAGTTGGTAAATCGGTAATGTATTCGTGCAATCTGACAACTTCTAGTTTAACCAATGGTCTAAAGCTAAATTTTGACCTTGTGGTCAGGTCCAAGGTGATCCGAGGTCCACAGGCAACTGAAGATTACGGGTCATTTAATGAGTTGTTAACACTGTTTTGGTTCGTTTATCGGATTATAACGCCGAAAAAATGACCTTTGAACATGTTTCCCTATAATTTGGAAGAAAAGCAAAAAAAAACGGGCAAAATGCAAGCTTTTGCTTATTGTTATAACGTAAAGGTGGTCAGTTTTGTCTTGAAAGGCTGTCACTTGGTCAGTCTTTTGAAAGATATTGACTTCAAACTTGCTAGCACACAGTTCATTGTGGATAAACTAAATAACATATATTCCGTTAAAAAACAAAATGATCAAAAAACAAAACAAAATTGTCTTTGGATTATCTCAAATTTTGATTTTGTATATACAAATCCGGAGATCAGCAGTCTGATAGCCCCAACTTATTACCCTGTCCTTTGGGTGTATGCAAATTGCGTTTATCTTCAATAACTGTACATTTGGCAGCGTTTTCCCGCCAAACCCTAGAATGCCTCATTTTTCAACTAAAAAACCGCAGAACATGACGTCCACTCTGAAACGTTTTTACGTTGATCTATGATAGCCTCATCTTTTTTCCATCGAGAAGCATGTGTCAAAATTGATTCCGGAACAAGGTACTGAAGTTTGGTCACGATACCTAGTTGGTTTGGAGATATTGCAGAATAACGGGAGGGGGGGCTATAAATAGTTCATCCCCCAGTACTACGCGGGTTAATATCATCTCAGCACATGTTCGAGATAGCTCCGTTACGGCTGAGGCACAGCTCTGGCCCTCCACGCTCAAAACTCAGAAGATGCTTACGGGCCCATGTCGGCGGGATGTTCCGCACTGCAGCTCCCACGGCTGTCTTTAGCTGCTCCCTGGTCTGGATATTCTTCTTAAACACTTTTAACGTGCTTAGCCTACCTCCACAAGAAGTTTTGAGTGGTCTCAAATCCGGATGTTGGCTGCTGCCCTCACTGGAACACTGCCCCAGAAACCACTTGCAAAATGCAACTGTGCCCTCAATGTTGTTTTGAAATAGTTCTGTCGGGTTCCAGAGCTTTTGTATGGAAAGATATCTAGACTATCCTAGGATCCGTCTGGCTGTAGCTATCCGTTAAAATGCCTTTGGAACTTGCCGTTCATAAGTTATTGGATTTGGTCACAGGGTAAAGAATCCCATTTTAGTTATGTGTTTTGCTTTCTGTTAAAGGGAGTGGGGCTACTCTTTTGAAAAATGTCAAATTATTTTTTATTTATTACGGTAAGAAGCTATTGCTTTGATTATTGGTTAGTCGATAAAAATTCACGTCTGGAGCGCCGCTTAAGTGGAATTTTTACTTATAATTCTGTTTTGCATTTGTTTTGTTTCAAAACTCATAAACGGATCGTCACTAAAAACAGAGTAGAAGCGAAGATGTTACCTGTAATGCGGCATACACGGACGATAAACAAACCTTTTATGAGCAATGTATAGGTTTGTTTACAGTGATTGCGATGAATCATGTTGCGGCAGCTGTTATTCAGTGCTAACGAGGAGTTGGTTTTCTATTGGCCAGAGCTAACAATATATGCTAGCGTTGTAAATTTAAGAGCAATGCTTCTAGTAGCGAAAGCTCTCTGGCGACCATCGATTAATTAAGTACTTCCAGTATGTGATTGGCGACTTTGAAATATCTCAGCAACTAAAGTGATTCTGGGGAAATGAGTACATGGCTAAATTCAGAAAAATCTGTTCTACATACTAGTGTCAACAACTCCACATGACCATGTGACGTAGGGTCATCACTCCGCTTTAAGTGGCGTGATTAACACCTTAAATTGCATTGTTTGAATCCACCATGATCACGTGCTTTGATTTTCGTGCGAATAAATGATATCTATTGTTCCGATGAAACCTCTATAACAAAAATAAATGGTCAACCGAACTGCTCAGCTACCTCAGGTAACGTCATCGCCTGAACAATTGCTAAATGGCGTGCACGCCAATCAGAGAGCAGAATGATAAATTACGTAAATATACCTAATTAGTTAAATTGCTGATAATTCAGCGGAAATTACATTACATTGTCAATGTATACAATAGTTAAAATAAATTCGCGTTCCATCAAATGCATACAAACAATGGGTTAGGTAACCTGCAACCAGTCCATTACCACCAAACCGCAATTTTGTGACATGTTATATTCTTACCAAAATTTTGCAAAATTCTAAGGGTTATTTTACGACAAAAATCGTTTGTAAAATATGTGTAGTTGAAGAATGGATAAATATTCTAAAACTTGCGTTCCAAAACATTGTAAAACATTTGAGAAAGATTCTTAATTCTTCAGTGCAATAATCCTTCCTGTGTGTGTGTGTGTTTTTTTTTGTGTTTTTTTATAATAAATTCCGTCCGAATCTTTTATATGGATGGATATCCGAGGTCAGGACCCGCGCTAAGCAGAGCTCGTTGCGCAGGTCCTGACTTCACCAACCGATCGTGCAATTCCTGTTGGCCGGCTGAATTTAGAGACGAAAGTTGTACGTGCCCGACATAATCTGGACACAGTCCGCCCCGCCCTCTGACGTCACCTGACCTTGAGTGCGACCGCTGCCACCGGCCGCAAGCCATCACAGTCCACGGTTCGTTAGTAAGGGTCGGAGGGCTCAACAGTCGAGAGTCATGCCATTCGAAAGCTTACCGCATGAGGATCTCAGATCTATATTTTTTTTTAATCTGTCGAGGGCTTTTTTTGCAAATTCCATTTTTGTCCAAATATCGGAACTTTTCGAATGACCGATGCTACCGCATACATTAGAGCAGAAAAGCTGACAAATGATACATGTTCAAACTCGTTACAGCCTGTAGAACAATCTCCAACTGATAGTTGAACCTCATGCTGTTGATATAAGCAGTAATCAACAGTGATAGTGAATCGCTCTCAATAGCTGCAGTACGCCCTTCACCTCCCCCGCTTCCATGAACGCCCGATCGACCATCGCGACCCGCCCGCGCAGCGCCGGCCACCGCCAAACCCCTCTACGGATCTGTGTTTTGGCAAATTGTTGGCAAACCTTACGTTGGAACGCTAAATTTCTAGTTCAGATGGTTGGCCCAGTCTCCCACAAAGACATGGAATGAGTCCCAGTAGAGACAAAGCTCAGGAAATGATACAAATTGACATGAGTTTACGGGTATTTTGCATAATTTAGCCTCTCACCAGTGTGATGTGCTGCTCCCGTTCAGGACGCGCTGCCAGAGGCCGTACGCACTCGGCGTGCTGGGCGGGGCGGGGCTATCGGGAGTTCGGTCAGCGTCAGGTCAGTCTCACGGTCATAGAATATGGTCAGTCTGCTCTGCGCTTGCTCTGTGCGAGTGCAGCGATGCACCACCGCTCAGTTCAGGGCCGTAGCTACGAGGACATGTTAGCAAAGACTGCACAGCGCACATGCGGTATCGCCGGGTGAATTTTTATTATTTATTTTGGCTTATCGAAAACCAGATATTGTCCTCTCAGGCACCAAATATTACGTTTTTCATAATAAAATGGGAAAAAATATTACAGCTCCATTTCCGACACGAGAGACTCAGCAATTGTGAGCTTCGGTCTGCATTTTGCACAGATACCCGCTGGGACCCGCTGATGACTTGGTTGGTAATATCGCCTTTTGCCAAGGTTATGCATCCTTCCCAGAACTGTACGAGTTATTTTGCCGCTGCCCTTCTCGAAACAGACGGCACAATGCACATACGCATCGTCACCGAATTCATGGTTCCGTGGAGCATGCGGCATCCTCCTTACATTGGCAAACAGGGCGGGACACTGACAGGCCTACCGCCGCCCGGTACCGGGCCGCACTTGCCAGCTGACCTGGGTCGGTACAGTCTCTGGCAGCGCGCCCTGAACGGGAGCAGCACATCACGCTGGTTAGAGGCTAAATAATATAAAATACACGTAAACTCATGGTAATTTGTACCTTTTCCTGGCCTTTGTCTCCACTGGGTCTCGTTCATTGTCTTTGTGGAGGACTGGGCCGACCACCTGAATTCGAAATTTAACATTCCAACGCAAGGTTCGCCAACAATTTGCCAAAACACAGATCCGTAGAGAGTGTTAGCGGCGGCCGGCGCTACGCAGGCGGGTCGCGATGGTCGATCGGGCGTTCATGGAAGCGGGTGAGGTGAGCCGTACTGCAGCTATTGANGATCCTCATCTGGTAAGCTTTCGAATGGCATGACTCTCGTCTTTTGAGCCCTCCGACCCCTACTAACGAACCGTGAGTGCGCGTGTTAAAGGAAGTGTGCCTACTCTTTCGGAATTTCAAATATATTTGTATTACGGTAAGAAGCCATTGATTGTATTATTGAATATGATACAATTCACGTCTGGAGCCCCTGTAGTTGAATGTTTACTTGCATTCTGTTTTGCATATTGTTTTGTTTCGACATCCATAAACGATTGCCACTATAAACTGAGTAAAGATATCTAGAATGGTGCACCTAAGACAATACAATTTCGCCACGAACAATGTTTAATGGAAACAGGTTCTGTTTGGTAGCTGCTGTCAGCGCATACAACCTGTTCCCTATTGGCCAGCGCTAACGATACATGCGTCGGCTGTTGACCCTTCTGACCTCAGCTCGGAGTCTCCATCCCCTCCCGTCTGACCAGGATAGCCTCTACCATGGCCCCCATTCATGCTTGTTAAGGCCATACTGACCCCCACCCCACCTGCAGCAGGCCTCGTAGAGAACGGTTATCAGCTGAGCTCATTGAGAACCACGCAGAGATGGTGCTAAGGGAAGGTCTGTCGACTAAGTCTCAGGACGTAAGACACAATATTTATTAAATTTTGGCGCAATGAAGGGGGACGGGAAGCTCAAATAGGTTTAATTGAAGTGCAATGCATTTTACTTGTAACTGACTCAGAGTTGAGCCATGAATCGACTCATGAGTCCAGACATTTTTGGATGAGTCATGAGTTGAGTCGATTCAATTTGTAAAAGCGGGACTTGAGTCAAGAGTCGAGTCGATTCAATCTTTTTGAAACATAATTTGAGTCAAGAGTTGAATCTTAAGCCCCACTTTGAATCTTAAGCGGCGCCCTTAAGCCCCAATCATCATCATCATCATCATCATCATCATCAAGAGTTGAATCAGTTCTTCAGTCGTGAGTGTCAGACTTGAGTCCGATCAAACAAATGTGCAGTAAAATACACCCATGGGACATACCAAAGGGGGTTTTGGGGGCACGCGTGATAGTTTCTCAATGTGCTTCTTAAGCGCCCCCCAAAAAAAAACAAAACAATCAGCACAACATTTGGTGCCAACGTCCCGTTCACACTGCAGCGTGAGGCAAACCAATCTTAAAGCTAAATAGAATTGCGATTTATTTTGAACACCCGACCCTACCCCCCCCTCCCACGGTCAATATCAAGTAATGATGAAACTTCTGATGAGTTAAGTTGAGTCGATTATTTTGTATTTATTTTGTATTTTTGTCTGTATTTTTTAGTCGAATCTAATCAAACTGCACTTGAGTCAAGAGTCGAGTTGATTCCTTTTTTCATAAACAGCTCTTGAGTCAAGAGTCGAGTCGATTCATTTTTTACAGCACTTGAGTCAGGAGTCGAATCAGTTCTTCGGCTGTTGAGTCAGACTTGAGTCGACTTAAAAAATGTGAGCCGTTGCAAGTCTGCAATGCATTATTTCCCTTGCTCACATATTTTCGACACGGTGGTGGACGTCATTTTTGAGATATTGTGGTTTGTATTCTATGTCACTATAACCTACTAAGTACCACACAATATGAAGGTGTATTTTTTTGCAGGGAATGACGCATCAAGTCCACTCATGTCCAATGTTACAAATTTCAAAAGAATATCATGCAGTATTTGTATCCATTGCATTAAGTGGGTACCTGTCATTTTCATTCTCGGTGTTGTTGGATGGTCGTATTATGCATACGTCATCAAACTCTGCATATGTAAGTATGGGGGATATTCAACTTCTTTGTTAGAAAAGGATCAGTTAACTTTTAGACTTAGCAGCCTATAGTTCCCCAACTGTAAATGCATTGTTCATTTCAACTTTTAGTTAAGCATTGCATGCGGAGGAGGACGGCTCTGTTTTCGCCGGGGGGGCGTCGGGGGTGTGTTTTAGACAAATCATCCACATCGACTTATTTGTGGTGTCTATTTTCGCATTGAAAAGATTTTAAAATGCTTAAGGATTAACCCAAGGGGGATATTGGGACTGTGATATATTTTATTTATTGAAGGGCTTTCTCTGTTTTAAATTATTTCTTTTCCCAAGAGAGACATTTTTGATGTTTTAGAACTGTATAAGATTGCCACCGATATAAATTAATATTATGTGTAAGAAAAATGAACTCCCCCTACATTGCTGCAAAATAGCACATAGGCTCGTGTTCGTTTCCCAACCAGCGTTTAATAGAAAACATGTTATAAATAACAGGGGGGCGTGTTGTGCCGAACAGACATGTTCTCATTCTTCTCAAACGGGTAATACTGGGTCCATTATTATACCGTAATCTGCTTTTGAGGAACGATACTCTTTTAAAGCAGGCGCTTGGATGAGTTCCCCGTTTCCCAATCTCCGTATACAAAACTTGTGTTTTGAATTTCGTTTCATAACCAGCTTACAACACATTTAAACAAACGGTTAGAGCGGGTATTCGCGACTTTCGCGCTGGTGCGTGTAGGGGCACCTGAGCGAAACGTTGTTTATAAAAATGGGGATTATTGTTAAATTAACTCTCTAGAGTTTCCTGTCCCTGCCCAAGTTCTAACTTGTTTGGAAGTTAGTCCTTATGCCTTTGGATACCGAACGCGACCCACGCTCCATACACCCTCCCGATCCATGTATCATGTGCTTGCTGCTGCCTCATTACCTGTAGGTGCAATACAAATAACCAGACATGAAATGACACCAAACTGTGGTGCCGTGTGGTCCCCCAAATCCCACCAGGTAAAACAGCCCCACACCTCCTGTTCCTTGTGAAACTTGGTAAAAGGGTTAATTTCTCAAGCCTTCCAACCCACCAAAGAGTCCAACCCAACGTGGGCATGGCGCATTAACCCAAGCGTCAAAATGCGAGGGGCTGCGCAGGGCCCGGGCGCGGGTGGCGAGGCCCCGCGATGGGGGTGTTTGCGCCATCCTTCGACCTCACCCCTCTCCGCCTTCTTGTCCCAAACCTTTGTTCAATCTAACGACGTGGTGACCGCAATCACCACCCTTCTTTCCTTCTGTTCCTTGATAACTTTAAGTCCTTGCCAGATTCATCTGAGAGTGTGTATCTGTGTAACAACACTTTACAACATGGTATCAGCTGTGTTGTGGTATCACCGTTGCTGCCTTTCCGTTTGGCTATTGAGGCCCCTTAAGAACCCAAATCATCATTCGCATCATCTGTCTGTGCTCACAGTTTCGTCTGAGCCCGGAGGATGAGCAGCGGCTCTCCAGCGCGTCTGGCCCCTTTGACCGCTTTGGTTTGAACTTTGAAGACTGGATACTGGAGGAGATCGTGACGAAAAACCGCCTGCCCGTCCACACCCGCCGCAGAGGATGTCAGTTCCGGTGACGTCACGGCACAGGCACACAGATGGGGCTGACACGGAGGGACCCGGGTTCTTCTCAATTGTTGAAGGTTTTGTTACGCTATGTATTTTTGTTATCAAGCTGGTTGATCAGAGTTACTTGAGGTGGTTTAAAATAACTTGAGCTTTACTGTAATGTTAATGCAATTTAACGGTGTTTTCAGGAAATCCAGCATTAAGGTGCATATTATACAAAATACACCATTGGTTGTCGCAACTGCGCCTCTTTTACGCCAGTTTGTTCGATTGGCAAAACGAAAATTATGCATTTAATGTTTACATCATCGTACTTGACTGATAATAACGCAGTTTGTCATATTTATATGTATCATTTTCCCTCTGAGATATATCTTGCTACGATATATTATGTTATATGCTAGATATTCCGTGGAGTCTGTCTCAATGCTCGCGAATCCTTCGCTGTTCATGCGCCCATAAACACTAAACCACCTTGTCACATGCAAACTTGCAATTGCTTGTTGCTTGCAAACTGGCTTGTTTCTGCTCTTGTGTCAATCCATTTGTGGGACTATGGTGTTCTGTCGGAGGTCTCTCGCTTCCCCCGCGCTGACGCCTTGTTCCTCTGTGCAGACAGGCGCTACTGTCGGCGGTCTCTCGCTTCTCCCCGCGCTGACGCCTTGTTCCTCTGTGCGGACAGGCGCTACTGTCGGCGGTCTCTCGCTTCTCTCCCGCACTGACGCCTTGTTCCTCTGTGCAGACAGGCGCTTCTGTCGGCGGTGTCGGCTTATCAAACCGGACAGGTGTCACCACTGCTTGGCGTGCAACACGTGCGTGCTAAAGAAGGACCACCACTGCACTTGGGTGAGGCTGCTGTAGATGTATTGTTGTTGACTGGCTCATCTCTTTACCTCGTGGTGGCTCATCATATTTACCTCGCTGAACTATTGCTGCTAGCTGGTCGGATGTGGCCATCGATACCCGTCTTGGCTGACGCGGGTTTTGGGATTGATGTTGATAACGCTGTCCTGTAGTTTTTTACGGGTTTAGGGTCTAGGACCTGCCAGAATTGCCGCGCTATTTTTCAGCTTTCAGAGCGGAACTTTTGCATCTCCTCATGACAGCTGACCCTTTGGTTGGTAACTGGGTTCCTTCCTGCCTTCCAGTGCACGTGTCGGTTTTCTTCATTAAACATCAGTCATTGCTTGCCAGCAACACAATAAAAATGTTAAAAGGAAATAGTCACTTTACAACATGGGTTTTGAACTAGAGATAACAGCAGTTTTGTATGCTCGTGTTGAAAAACCCCTAACTTGGCAAAGTTTTTCTGGGCCTGAAAGGCTTCTCCAGCCGAATAATATTTAACTTTTGTCGGAAAGGGATTGTGGGCCTTCAACGTCTGGGCAGGAGGCCTCACAACGCCTCACACGCCTGGTCAGGAGGCATGTACAGTTATCTTACGCGATTATACATTCGAATCTGATTGGCTGAGCCGCGTTTTGACGTTGCGGAAGAGTACACATATATAGTTTGATGAATTAATTAATTTACGTTCCTTCTGTTTCCTGAATCGGCGCGATCATGGCTATTTTTGACATTATTAAAAGAAGTTGTATTTGAAAATATAATCAAATTGTGTTTGAAAAAATTATCCAAGGTGAACTATTTTTTTAAAGAAAAGGGCGTGTGACAATGCACGGAGTGATACCAATAAACAACACTGCATACAGCACAACGCGCTTTGCATAATAAGACATTCTTTAGAGCAGCTGCTTCGCGATGAACTTTGCTTACGTCACTGTCATAAAACGAAGTACACCTTACCGCACTCTCAGGCAGCATACAGGCGCTACACAGTGGATCCGATCACGCGACAAATTTTTACCTTGTGCGGTGGTCTTGGTTGCTGGAAAAATTTTTTTGTCAAGGCCTTTATCTGCTAGATAAATACCTTGACTAAAAATAGTTATAAGTTATCCAGTGTTCTAGTTGTTTTCGTCTTTCGAAGAATTATGTCGTGCTACATAATAGGAGTTCCACAAGACTTATTAATTTATTATTATTATTGCTTGGTTACCAACCCTGACTTCACTAAGCACACAGTTTGTCCATGTCTTGACTTCATTGTCGGATCTAGGATCTAGTTTGTAGCACCATGGGGGCATCGTCCCGAAAAAGCTTATCAAAATCAAAAACTCGTCGGACTTAGCTCCTCCATTGAGTTGAGGCGCCCTTATTAAGGGATAGTGCCACCTCGGGGAGGATTTTCTAAAAGGTAGATTAAATGAATGCTGGAAATTATTATAATGTATGCTCTGTTGCTCAAGACTTGCCTAAAGTAATGTTTCGGCAAAGCATTTTCTATTTTTTCCAACTCCAAAAAACATTGGTCCCATTTGCTGCACAGCCACTATATATTCAAGACGGCCGCTTTCCATATGCTTGGGACCTATTTGCTTCATATTTTGGCGCAGCTGTTTCAAACAAAAGCCATGATACCTCGCCATTCGGCATGTTTGCACTTAGAGCCTGGAATTTTCTCGCAGCAGTTCGGCCCACCAGGGACCGTAGTGAGCAGGGTTACTTTTATGTTGCAAAACAAAATTTGTATTCATTGTTTTTATTTATAAATGAACAAACCAAATATTGTAAAGACAAATTTTATATGCAATAAACTTGTCATTAATATGCTTGCAACGTTCTATAACTCACTGAACACTAGCCGGTCCCTGGGCGTCGAACTGCTGGCGATTATTCTTGTTCTCGTTTAGCAATGTAAACAATAACTCCCCCGCCCCAAGCCGAGGCCACAAAGCCAAAGCCCCGATTCGCCGCAACATGACATTCCATACGTCTATCTGTGTTAGAGCGGTAACTGTCATTATCTTTTTCTGAAACCAAAGGTCCCCGATCGAGGCCAGAGCTTTTGGGCCTGAAATTTAAGGCCATTTGGGTTGTCTTATAATGAAAAAAGCGAAGATTGTTGAACACATTAATTAAACTGATACACTTTTTTAAATTTTAAAGTTCACGACGGAATGGTGATGGTTGAGTTTGCTATATATTCAAAAGACAATTTTAGTCCGCAAAGAAGTTGAATTCAAAATAGGGCGGACGGCGGCACTCCAATTTTAAGAATATTGCCCAATCATTGCTGGTGCAAAGTATTTTTTGATCTAATGGGGCTCCAGTTTCGGGAACAAGGACTTCTTTCAGTGAAATCTGGACACGCGTATCAAAAATCTACCGATTGCCACGCCAAAACTCGAATTGGCCTGCAAGTAGCACCTCCCCTTTAAGCCCAAAATCATCCACTCATTCATCGGACTGTAGCCCTTATACATTGCTTAGACACAATAAGAAAATGTGTGATTTTGCCCACCGATTTCAACGGTGGGTTTGGGGTCTATTGCCCCCTTATCCCCCTTGGATCCGCAGTTTTGTTCTTGACCATGTATGTCGTTTCTTTCGTACACCTGACGATGTCCGTTTTTTGTTGGAACAGATGAACAACTGTATCGGTTTCACCAATTACAAGTTTTTCCTGCTGTTTGCGGGCTATGCAATATCATATTGTATATACATTACGCTAACATCATTACATTATTTCATCGGTTTCTGGAGGGTGAGTTCGGCAAGCGACATGATTACCTCTTGAGTTGCAACTTGCTCTACGTTTCAATTGTCGATTTATACTTGAGTACATAATTTCCGCAATACTTCACCCAACTGTACAATATTGTGTTATATTTTTTCATTTAATAGTACTGGTGGATGTATGTCTATGGCTGACATTGTGTTGTTTTTAGGATGGTCCTGAAGGTGCGACTGACGTCCACATCGTGGCTCTCTTCTTTGTGTCGACAATATTGGGGATCAGTATGATACCTCTCTTCGGCTTCCACTGCTTTCTGGTGCTACGGAACCAGTCCACATACGGTACGGAAACGGAACTCAGCTGGAGCTGATCGCCTTGTTTAACCCGCGCCTTGCAGGCGATTGACGCCTCCATCGAGGTGCCAGGGGGGGGGGCAATATATCATGTGATGCGTCTCGACGAGACAAACACTTTGGTGAAGTCTGGTTTACTCTTATCATGCTTTTTTGACAAGTTATTCCTTAAATACAGTTATGCGATATTTGAAATGTTTCAAATTCAATGGCTTTTGCTGACCTAACTATTGACCTTAGGTCAATTTTCATATCACTTCGGTGACAGTTAATTCCATTGTTTTTCGAACGCTTTTTTCGCGCTTCGCTAGCTGCTCTTTTAGTTATCGAGATATAACCTGTTTATGAAGGACACTCATATAGCCGAAATTTGACCTTTGGTTCACCTGGTGACCTCAATATTGATCTGATCTAAAAGGCCGATATCCGTTCAATAGAGCATGTCTCTTGCTATCTAACGCCGTTTTCTGCTCGTCCCTACATTGCGTGGTTTTAGATCTTGGGGTGTGTGTGGGGAAAATCAACCCCCGGCAGTTCGTGGTTGGCGCAAACCCCCGGCAGTCCGCGGGTTAAAAGCGTTTTGCTTAGGTAATGGAAGACTCCAGCGGTGTGTCTTCCATTTAGCTTGTTATTAGTTAGCATTCTTGTCTGGTTACCTCCAAGCCTTTGGTGCATGTGTATTGTCTACATGATGTTTCTGGATAATTTATACCTTGTTTCGTACTTCGTTAACTCCGCCAGCCTCCTTGTATGACCTCCTCGTAATGACCTGCTAATCTGTGGTAACTTGTGATCTCCACACATGTTGACCTGTGGTGACCTGTGGTGACCTGTGGTGACCTAATGAGATGTGTTCACCTGTCACCTACAGAATTCATCTGGCCTCCGAAGTTCACCTATGGTAGGAACAAGTACGCCTATGGCACCACACGCTACGCCAACTTCTGTGAGGTGTTTGGAGACGCCAAGCTCAAGTGGCTGCTGCCCGTGTTTACATCGTGAGTAAGGGATTGTTACACGGCGCTGGAGTCGGATCATTTCGAACCACGGCCAGTTGCATTGTATTCCATTTTATTATATTGTAGAATCATATTGTGTGCATCACCATTTGTGTGACTGGGTTGTGCTATCGCTTAACTTTGGCAATTGTTTGAAGTATTGTGTTTCTTCACAGATTCATGCATTAATTGTTATGTCTGCCTCGTTGAACTTCACCCACATGGTGTGACTATATTTGCGTCACTCATAACTCCAGAATGTCAGTCCCGTTTTGCTCTTGTTTGCCTGTATTGCTGCGTAAATATCATGTGTTTCGAGAAATATTGATTTAGTTTCGGGATTGTGAAACAAAATTTCTCCTGGTGAGAAGTTCCACATTATTGCTACAATTTGCATTATTACGATATTGACGCATGTGAGTAACCAAAGAGCACAGGCGCCGGTAGCAAGCCGCCACCCTTATGTGTGTACTGGCTATAACAGCTGCGGCACTGTGTGTTGCAGACTGGGCGACGGCGTGGAGTTCCAGGTGTCACCTCTTCTCATCCAACATAATGGTGCCAACACGAACACCAGCGACCCAGCGACCAGCGACCCAGCGACCAGCGACACCGGGTCGTCCACCAGGTCAGGAGGGACCAGGTCCAGGTCAGGAGGGACCGGGTCCAGGTCAGGCGGGACCGGGTCCAGATCAGGAGGGACCGGGTCCAGGTCAGGAGGGACCGGGTCCAGGTCGGGAGGTCCAGTCAGGAGGGTCCAGGTCAGGGAGGGACCAGGTCAGGAGGGTCCAGGTCAGGAGAGACCAGGTCAGGTCAGGAGGGACTGGGTCCAGGTCAGGTAGGACCGGGTCGCAGGTCAGGAGGGACCGGGTCCAGGTCAGGAGGACCAGGTCCAGGTCAGGAGGACCGGTTCCAGGTGTCAGGAGGACGGGTCAGGTTCAGTAGGGACCGGTTCAGGTCAGGAGGGACGGGTCCAGGTCAAGGAGGGACGCAGGTCCAGGTCAGGAGGGACCGGGTCCAGGTCAGGAGGGACGGTCCAGGTCAGGAGGGGGCCGGGTCCAGGTCAGGAGGGGCCGGTCAGGAGGGGCCGGGTTCAGGAGGGACCGGGTCCGGTCAGGAGGGCCGGGTCCAGGTCAGGAAGGGGCCGTCCAGGTCAGGAGGGGCCGGGTCAGGAGGGACCGGGTCCAGGTCAGGAAGGGACGCGGGTCAGGTCAGGAGGGACCGGGTTCAGGTCAGGAGGGTCCAGGTCAAGGAGGGAACCGGGTTCCAGGGTCAGGAAGGGACTGGGCCAGGTCAGGAGGGACCGGGTCCAGGTCAGGAGGGACCGGGTCAGGGGGACCAGGTCCAGGTCAGGAGGGACCGGGTCCAGGTCAGGAGGGACTGGGTCCAGGTCAGGAGGGACCGGGTCCAGGTAGGAGGGACCGGGTCAGGATCAAGAGGGACCGGGTCCAGGTCAGGAAGGGGACCGGTCCAGGTCAGGAGGGAACGCGTTGGTCAGGAGGACCGGGTCCAGGTCAGGAGGGACCGGGTCAGGTCAGGAGGGACGGGTCCAAGGTCAGGAGGGACCGGGCCAGGTCAGGAGGACCGGGTCCAGGTCAGGAGGGAACGGGTCCAGGTCAGGAGGGGCCGGGTCCAGGTCAGGAGGGGCCGGGTCCAGGTCAGGAGGGACCGGGTCCAGGTCAGGAGGGACCGGGTCCAGGTCAGGAGGGACCGGGTCCAGGTCAGGAGGGACTGGGTCCAGGTCAGGAAGGAGGGTCCAGTCAGGAGGGACGCGGGTCCAGGTCGGGAGGGACCGGGTCCAGGTCAGGAGGGACCGGGTCCAAGGTCAGGAGGAGGGTCCAATGGTCAGGAGGGGGACCGGGTCCAGGTCAGGGAGGGCCGGGTCCGTCAGGTCAGGAGGGCCGGGTCCGTCAGGTCAGGAGGGACGGGTCCGTCAGGTCAGGAGGG
>VOPJ01002583.1:0-27809 GCA_014673585.1 Semibalanus balanoides
GACTGTGAAGTCTCCAAGCTGTGCCCATTACAATCCTTATTCCTTATTCCTTATATATGATTTATCATATGATATGATTTACCATATGCTATGATTTTACCATATCACGAGCGAGCGCGAATCCGTGGTATATTGGGGAAAAATATGAGTATGAGCGGCCTGACCCGACCCGGTTCGTGGCGACACTTTTGAGAAGCTGATATCTCTGCAACCGTACTTCCCATTGACAGCGGTCTTCTTTGCTGAGTAGCCTCATCCAACCCACCCTGTTTGAGACCAGTGCTGACTCAGGTGGGTGACTACCACTGCACGTGGCGCGTGCCGCGTGAGGGGTGTTGAAAGGTGTCAGGTCAGGACGTCTCTCTGACCTCTGTCTCCCTGTACCGACAGACGATGGAGGAGTGTAAGAGCAGCCAGTGGTCGCTGGGCAAGTTCGGACTCCACCAGCTGTCCGTGACCGGGCGGATGGAGTCGGACGGAGCGCTCCAGTGCCGCGTCTCTCTGGAGGACTGTGTGCTGCAGGACACACGCGCAGGTTGGTACCAACAGCTGCCTGGACTGGCTCTCTTCACTGGGCTCTGTGATCTGTCTCGCACCAGGGCTGCTAATCTAGAGGTTTTACCTCAAATCTGACGGTTTTGTCGTCAATTTCTAGAGGTAAATCTAGAGGTAAATCTAGAGGTAAATCTAGAGTATATTTTCCAATGATCCTAGAGACTTCAGAAAAATGGGGTTCTAGATGTTCTGGGATTGCCTAGATTTTGGTCAGCTCTGGCGACGGTTTCCTGCACCCTTAGCAACGGCTCGCCGCCATCAGGCTGAGTTTGGACGACTCACAACGAGCTGTGAGATGTTTCACTCAGTTGGTTTGGTCCTGAAACTGCTATACCTTGAGGCCAAACCGTGAGGTTCTTGTCGGTGGAGGGCAACCTTTCGTAGGTGACTTGCTACAAATGTGTTAATATTATGGTTCAACCTAAACCACTCTGTTTAATTTCCTCTGCGTATCATTTTGTCACAATCATTTATGTGACAGCACGTCCGTGTACCGTGTAGGATTGTGACAGCTGAACCCTGTACTCCGTGTGGCCGCCAGACACGAAGACGTGCTTCCCTCGTCTGATGGAGAAGGTGACCCGGGCCGGCAAGCCGAGGGTGCGCATGATCGACGTCCAGTACAGCCAGAAGGCCTGCCAGGACAGAGACCGTAAGCCACAGCCAGAAGGCCTGCCAGGACAGAGACCGTAAGCCACAGCCAGAAGGCCTACCAGGACAGAGACCGTAAGACATGTAGCCAGAAGGCCTGCCAGGACAGAGACCGTAAGACACTCATAGGATGCCGTATATTGGTGGCCAGCTCGGCAGTGTTACGTATTTCATTGCCAGTTAGATGATACGGTTCGTATGGAAATCAAACTGAATCGCTATTTACGTAATAGTTACGTTGTGAAACACATCGCGAGCGAATGCTTGTAAGGGTCTTGGAAGGGTTCAAAGGTGCCCAGTGGTCAATGGGGCATCAACACATGCCCCAGGTCTTTTATTGCAAAACACGCCTCATGCATTTGCGATTTCATGTCAGATCTTTTCCCGTAAATTTGTAAACCAGCTGACCTGTGCTCGTGGCCGGCCGACTTCAGTGCAGGCGCGGGTATCGAGCGTGTCGCTGATCCTGTTCCTGCCGTACCTGATGATGCTGATGGAGTTCTTCACCAAGAACATGCCGGAGCAGCAGCCGGACAGGCGGCCTGTCGGCCCACCGGCGGCCGCCACCAAACCGTGAGTGAAGCCGCCGAAAGTGTGCGTACGGTGCTGCTGATACATGTCTGCTGCCTTTCGAACATTTCTGCTACTTATCAACTCTACCGAACTAAGAGTCCGAAAAGGTGCAGGGAGGCACGTTATAGGGTTAGGTGCCATTTGGTGAGTTGCTGCTGTGAGCTAGGTACTGCGCCGTCTGACCGTCCGTCTGCCCGTCTGTCTGCCCGTCTGTCTGCCTGTCTGTCTGCCTGTCTGTCTGCCTGTCTGTCTGCCTGTCTGTCTGCCTGTCTGTCTGCCTGTCTGTCTGCCCGTCTGTCTGCCTGCCTGTCTGCCTGTCTGTCTCCCCATCTGTCTGCCCGTCTGTCTGCCCGTCTATCTGCCCGTCTATCTGCCCGTCTATCTGCCCGTCTTGTCTGCCCGTCTATCTGCCCGTCTATCTGCCCGTCTATCTGCCCGTCTGTCTGCCCGTCTATCTGCCCGTCTATCTGCCCGTATCTCATTGGGCGGCATGTGACCTTTGTTGTCGGCCCGCCCTTAAACCCCAATCATCATCATCATCTTATCTGCCCGTCCGTCTGACCGTCAGGACGGCCGGTAAGCCGCAGCGGCCCACCACACTGGAGGCGCCGCGTAAGAACGCCAGCGGCGGCGGTACCGGCGGCGGAGCGGCCGGTCTGCTCACTCTGCAACTGACAGTGGATCGGCCCGACATCGCCCTGGTCGAGGACCTCAGCGACATCAACACCCGCGCCGTCGTCTTCGATGTGAGTGGGCCCGCTGCCGGCCGGCCGGTCGATCGGCAGCTGTGATGCTTTGTTTGGCGGTCTGAATGCGTTCACCGATATTGGGAGGGGGGGGGGGGCACAGTTTATATGTCCGCCCACGACGTACGGTCGGTATTGTCGGACTAGAAACTCGCCACCCGGTGAGGTGAGCTTGAGTCTCCTGGCCGCTAAACATCCGTGTGATCCCACCATGTGTCTCACCAGAATGAGATCCGTCTTACCCTGTCTCCTATGCCTCGACAGAACGAGATCCAGCTGAAGGTGCAGCAGACGCCGGAGAAGACGAACGTGATGGGGGACATCAACAGGATCCAGCTGTTCACCTGCATCTACAACCCGGCAGAGCGCGAGGCCACTATGAACGAGGTCAGTCCCGCGACCGGCCCGGCACCGGTCAGGGCCAGACGGGGGACACTGCGGGATACCACGGGACACTAGGGACGGCACGGGACAAAGGGACACCATAGGGTACTACGGGACATCATTGGCCACTGGGACATCACGGGACTCCAGGAGCGAGGTTGGGCGGGTAGTTTAGTCTGAGCCGGACAGCGTTTTAGCCTGTCTGTCTAGTGTGCCCTGTCGGTGCCGCTCCGCCGCTGACGGCAGCAGCGGTCCTCCGCGGCGGTGCTACTTCAGCAGCGCGTGGCTCCATCCTCCGACACTCCTCTCTCTGCACTGGGTCCGTTCGGCAGCTTGCCCGCTACACTTGCAAACAACACCTATAGAAATGGCCGCAACCCACCCGTCAAGCGAGTTGCATTACCCTGTATTAAAACAAAAACAAAAACACGCTCACTCACAAAATCCCACGTATACCCAGCTCTATATAAGCTGACAGGTTTGACTGTGTTCACCATTACGGTGCTCTCGGCGCAGCAGTGAAACTGTCTCATCTGCTGATCGATTAGTCCTTAATGGAACTCCCGCCTCTTTCCTGGCTGGTAACTTTATCACAGTGGTCACTGGTCAGGGCGTGCCCGCTTCTTCCCTGGCTGGTAACATTATGATAGTGGTCAGGGCGTTCCCGCATCTTCCCTGGCTGGTAACATTATGATAGTGGTCAGGGCGTTCCCGCATTTTCCCCGTCTGGTAACACTATGACAGAGGACAGGGCGTTTTTCCGCCTCTTCCGCCTCTTCCCTGACTGGTAACTTTCTGTGAGTAGCAGCGCTCAATCTTCTAGCCCGCCGGTCACTGCTGCACTGGTTGTGTGCCGGTGGCGCGGGAGGTTCTGGGCCGGTCTGTGCTCCGGGTCCTGTCCTGCGCCAGTCCCGTCCTGTGCTCCGGGTCCTGTCCTGCGCCAGTCCCGTCCTGTGCTCCGGGTCCTGTTCTGCGCCAGTCCCGCCCTGTGCTCCGGGTCCTGTCCTGCGCCAGTCCCGTCCTGTGCTCCGGGTCCTGTTCTGCGCCAGTCCCGTCCTGTGCTCCGGGTCCTGTCCTGCGCCAGTCCCGTCCTGTGCTCCGGGTCCTGTCCTGCGCCAGTCCCGCCCTGCGCTCCGGGTCCTGTCCTGCGCCAGTCCCGCCCTCTGCTCTGGGCTGAACCACGTCTCCACCACGGGTGGCGAGCGCCGGGCGCCGTCCGTGCAGTCTGCCACCAACACCAGACCACGACCGCCGCTATCTCCTCGCTCCACCTAGCGCCGGTCGCCTCCCTCGTGAGTCAGTGGCTCCCCATCTCCAGTCGCCCATGGCGCTGCCGGCACTAGCTGGTGATGTCGCCGATGTCCTGCTCTGCCTGCGGCATGCTCTGTCGCTCGTCTCCGCCGCCGCCGCCGTTGGCGCACTTGGCCGGCATCGGCGAGCGTCGCTCACAGCCGTGCCGGTAACAGTGCTCGGCGTGCTTGAAGAAGAGCCGCATCACGACCCGGTTGTTCCAGACGGGGCCGATTATCGTGTTACACTGCGAGACGGAGGCCTGCGCTTCGGCCGCGCACTCGTAGATGCACGTTATCTGCATAGTGAACGGGCTGCCGGGAGACGAAACAGACAGATGGAGCGTTAGGCTGTGTTGTGGGGAAGTGGTTACAACCTTACCACTCCACAAAATTGTCTTCTGACAGATTATTGAAGTTTGTATATTTAATATGTCAAAATCCTATTACGATATTATGTTATGAACACAGAGCTGTGTGATAAAGTTAAACACATATGCGTTCGGTTCTATGCAGTGGGCCTGCCTGTGCAGTCACACTGGGCACCACTATGACGCACCACCGTGAGCCGGTTTACGCTTCTGCTCGGGCGGCTCACCTGTAGGACTTTCCGGCGGCGTCCCGGTAGCCGAAGAGCCGGTCGAAGTCGATCATGTGGATGTCGCGTGCGGCCCGCTCGCGCAGCACACCCGTGACGTACACATCGTCCACCCAGAAGAAGGGCTGAGTGACGGTGGCGGCCACCAGGCGCGCCGCCGCGTCCGGCGTTATCAGGTACAGCCAGCCGGACATGTATTCCGGGTAGTGCTTCTCGGCGAACTCCTCCTGCGTCACGTACCACTTGTTGTTGACGTCGCGGATTGGATCGGTGCCGCCGAACACGGCGCCGATCAGGGTGTTGGTGTCGCGGTAGCCGACCGGCGCCGTCATCAGTCGTCGGTGCAGCTGGAACACGTCCACCGCGATGTCGTGGTCCATCTTGATGATGTAGTGCGCCTGCGGGCAGTACGTCGACGCCCAGTGCAGGCCCATCAGGTGTTTGTAGGTGAGGTTGCGGTAGGCGTCGCGGAAGCTGCCCACCACCAGGTCGGCGTGCTCGTAGTTCTCGGCCTGCAGCGCGGCCACCCGCCGGTCGTAGTCGGCGCTGGTGTTGGCCGGCGGCGCCAGCTCGGCCAGCAGGAAGACGCGTCGTATGCGCAGCTCGGCCAGCACGGCCGACGGCAGCGCCGAGCGGATGGCGGCGCGCCACGTCGGCTGCCGCGTGTCGGAGGTGACCACCATCACCATGTCCACCGGGTCACTGCCGCACACGTCGTTGTTGATGACGAACGTGAAGTTGTTCAGGTTGGAGAGCCGGAAGCCGGGTGGGTACAGCGGCGGCTTGGTGATGTTGGAGGCGTCCAGCAGCGGCTTCGGCGAGCTCTGAATTCGGGGAGTATGCTGGGCTGTCGGAGTGCCGAGCTCGGCCAGTGTCTGGACGTGTGGCTGTGCGGCCTGCAGCCAGCCGGCGACGCTGCTGCTGCCGGCGGCCTGCTGTCGCTTCTGCTGCTGCTGCGGCGGCGGCCACCGGGTGGTGCTGTTGATGACCATCATCAACATCATGGTGATGCACAGCGCCACGATCCAGGACACCATGCACCGGTTGGTGACGCGCCGAAACTCGCCCGTCTGTAAACAGGGTACGCGTCAGCTCTACGTACGCCTCGTCATGCAAGTTAGGTACTTCTTATTGGATTGATGAGGGCCTACATTTCTGGTAGCTAATAGTCAAGTACCATTTGTAGCGGGATGGGTGGCAGGAGGCTGCATTGCGTCACTTTTCCTAAATGACTGTGGTATGGATTATTTACTTCTGTTCTTCGTGCTTAGCTTCCCATGTGGTTTGCACAACAGTCACAACTCACCTTTATGTTCATGTTGACCATGTAATGAATTATGGCTGGCTGAACTAAACACGTCAATTTTGGGTTGCATGATTAAAATACAACTTTTCCCTAAAGCCTCTATGTCTATACGGCCTTGGCCTCTATTTTTATCACCTATATTGACACATGCTTGCCCGCAACAGCTGACTGAATACCAAACGGCGTTCATTGTCATGTGACCGTCCTTAACGTCTGTGCAATTGTTCGCCGGCATCCTCCAGTGTGGTTGGCTCCAAGGGTTTGCAGTCAGCTGATATGCCGTTGCTTTAACATGGAGATTTGGGAGATATTTGTTTAACAATTATAAATGACTGCAGGTGGAATCTTGACCCTGGTACGGATAGAGGACAGAACAAGGTATTTTTTATCACCCAGCGGTAGCTTTTTCCGATTTGTTTTTTTACCAGACGGTCTTAATCGCAGCCGACAAATCGCAGGCATTCGGATAGAGCGGTTATGGAGGCGGTATCACTGGTATCGCGATAGGACCTTCAAAAGGCGTCATTATGTGTTAATTATTTGCATCTTAAGTGGCCTGAGACTCAGGGGCGCAACCAGGGACTCGTCTAACATGTTAACTGAGGGGGCCGGGGGCATGAACAGGCATGTTTTCATAATTTTTATCATGGGAGGGGCACGTCAGAGGTAAAAAAAATGTTTAGGGGGTGGTGGGGTATGGCCCCCGTGCTCCCCCTTGGCTACGTCCCTGGGGGAGGAAAATACTCACTTACGGCTTCAGCCCCCCCCCACCCCACCCCCTTCCCTTCCCCCAGTCAAAGCAGAGTTTGTAGATTTATAAATTATACCCTCCCTCAGGATATGTTTGGCTGCAGCGATCCGTTAAAATGTGATACGAACTACAGTTAGGATTCTTGATTTTGTCGCTAGGTAGAAAACGAGGACAAAACTTGGGTTTATGGTTGTTTCTATAAAGCCACATGCTTTACAATGAAATGGCATCTGGATATATTATCCGATGCACGTGCTTCAATTTGCATGCGATATGTATGCTGCTTATGTTTATGTTGAACCTCCAGATTAAAAAGAAATGTGTCAACCGAGCCGCCCAAGACAACCTCAAGTAACTGCCGCCTGACGTCACTACCATCTGACGTCACGACCAATCGGAGAGGGGAGTTTTAAATGACGTAAATATACATTATTATTTTAAAATCATATGACCCGGAAGAATTTATAGTGAATGACAATCTATACAAAATTTGTATTCATTTTCTTTTCATCAAACACATAAAAGTAGTGGGTTAAATAGCCTGCAACTAATTGGTTATTTGTTTATTAGAAATGGCGGTAGCTAATGCGCCAGTTTACTAGACAAACCCGGGCCTCCAATCACATTCCTCCATTATGTCACATGACCTCGTCCATGCTCATTGCTTGTGCCACCCACCTGGCACTTTGATGTCATAATGTCCGGAAAGGATTTACCGTCAAAAACTTTGTTGCCGATTCCCGGCCAACAAATAACTTGGGCACTGATCGGGCACAATGGGATTAAACCATTGTGCCCGATCAGTGCTCAAGATAACTGTTGGCTGAGTTTGAACTCATATTTTGTCAATAAATCATCCACTGACAAGTTAAATTACAAGATCATCTCATAGGCGCAAAATAACCAAGAAGTTGTTGCGCCCTAAAACCCCAATCAACAAACAAACGAGTAATTTATCAGCCCATGCAAAACCACTAATTGACCAACATTCGTTGCCAGTGCCAGTATATGGCGAGTACAGTAATCCCGTGCTAGTTAAAAGAGTAACGACAGCAACTGTGGTTATTTCTTTGTATTGTGTTAGCTTAGTGGTCAGATCTTTAATGCCGGTTTCATGATTGCTGCCCGGCGTCAGTGTGTTAATGTCACGACTTAGCTATATCAAGTATGTCATATTGTGCGATCGCCAATATGCCAAGCATGATGTTACTGAGATGATCAAATATGCTTGGAATTGAGTTTCAAAAAAGAAAAAGAAAAATGTTATGATTGCATGTTGAGCTCAGTCAGCTCTCAGGGTACTATAACGTTAAGTGATCCGTTCTGCTCCACTCCACTCGTGACTCGATCATGGAGCGACCATCGGTGGCCCAGTGAAGAGACGGCTGGGCCAGACATCTCCTCCCTCACTCGGTTGATCATGGAGCGACCATACGGTGGCGGCAGTGAAGAGACGGCTGGGGGGCCAGACCAATCTCCCTCCTCACCTCGGCTGACCATGGAGCGCATCGGTGGCCCAAGTGAAGAGACAGGCTGGGCCAGACATCTCCATCCCTCACTTCGGGCTGACCATTGGAGCGACCATCGTGGCGCCAGTGAAGAGACGGCTGGGTCGGGTCATACAACCTCCCTACTCGGTGCTGATCATGGAGCGATTATCGTGGTCGCCAGTGAAGAGAAGCGGGCTGGGCCGGACATCTCCATCCCTTCACCTCGCTGACCATGGAGCGACCATCGGTGGCCCAGTGAAGAGACGGCTGGGCCAGACATCTCCTCCCTCACTCTGGCCTGACCATGGAGCGACCATCGGTGGCCCAGTGAAGAGACGGCTTGGGCCAGACAATCTCCTATCCCTCACCTCGGCCTGACCAAATGGACGACCATCGGTTGGCCCAGTGAAGAGACGGCTGGGGCCAGGACATCTCCTCCCTCACTCGGCTGACCATGGAGCGACCATCGGTGGCCCAGTGAAGAGACGGCTGGGCCGGACATCTCCTCCCTCACTCGGCTGACCATGCAACACATCCCGTACCTTACTTTACTCCTCCGAGTAGGTATCCACCGTTCAAACATTTCCCTTTTTCACTTTCTTTGACTGGCTAATGCAATGCTCTACTACAAGGTAGGCCATTCCGGCCCAAAAACAGGGTCTTAAGGCCTGATTGGTCGTGACGTCAGATGCACATGAGTTTGCTAGCCGGCATGATCAGCGTGTTAAATCCAATTGGGATCCCCCTCTAACTCGAAACCTAAAAAGGCTAGCAGGACGCGGAAAACAGCGTTCGAAAACTCTTGACAATGTCAGTCGAAGTACTTGAGTATCATTTGCCTCAGGTCAATATTGAGGTCACCAGAGGTCATCAAAGGTCACGTTTCATGACAAATATACAAATTGTTCCTTTTCAAAGAACATGCATTGGATCAAGCCAATTATTTCAGAATCATGCTATTTTAGCTCATTACTGATGACCCAGGTGACATTATTGCTCAGTGACTTCTGTAAGGCCAACTGAGGTCATCTCAGGTCACCAGCACCTTTTTTGCCAATAACTCCTTGAATAGGAAGAAAGATAGAGACGTGCAGAATGACACCACTTGTGCTTTGTCTCTTCGAGTCACGTCGCCCCATATGCAGCATGACCTACCTGGGTCACCAAATGACCTTGACCTGAGGTCAAATTTTGAAGTTGACCTATCCAGGTCAACATTAATGTGTTTTACAGAGCACCTATTACGCGATAAAGAACGATGATTTTGTTAAAATTACTGGTTATATGTTCTAACTCTAACCATTAAAAAGTTAATGATGACAAACAATTTTTGAAACGTAAAGTACCCTCCTGACCTGTTGGTGTCATCGGTGGCGTCTAGAATTATGGAACCTGAGTAGCCCATTGAGTATGCTGTCGCGAATTTTAATTTTCATTAAGCTTTCGATTATACTTTTCCGTTTGTTACTAGCCCTCATAGATGCCGATATACTTTGGGGTTTCTAGAGCCAAATGATTTACGTGGACTTTGACATTGATGACCTCTGGGGACCTCAATATTGACCCTGAGCCAAAAATATCAAAATAACTTCGGATGGCCTTGAATGGAGCGTTTGAATGTTGTTAAGTGCGTCTTCTAATCTCTTTTCGTTTTAAAAGAGGGGGTGATCAAAGAGAGGGGGTCATCAATGGGATTTTGCACGCTGATCATGCCGGCTGGCAAAAGCCATGTGCATCTGACGTCATGACCAATCAGAGGCTGGTATTTGATGGGGCCCTCTTTTCCTGGGCTTATGGCTATGTGATTTTTTATACTATGATAATGTGGTAAGTTAAGATTCAAGAGTGATCAGCAGCGCGGTGGGCGTCTCTAATACTGTCTGTCGGGACAGAGTAACCTCCTCGGCTGCCGCGGTAATCCACACACCGAGTAGGCAAACTCGGCCTGCGCTCAATGGGCTTCAAGAAAATATATCGGTCTGTCGATGAATAAATATGCTCTTTGGCGTCACAAATTATTGCTGATTCAATCAGCTTTGAAATGTCGTTTGAGTACGTTTCATGGTAGGCACTTTGGCACTCTGATATAAATTAGGAGTGAATAATAATAATATGGTGTCTAAATGCAGAAGAGTTAAGAGGTTTGGGAAACAAGGTTTTATTAAGTCATGCTTGGGTAACAATCTGTACTTGTTTCGACGCTTAAAGAAAGCGTTTCGGCGAATCGTTTTTGAAATAACAGGAGAAACTGCCATGCAAATGCATTTTCCAGAACTAGTTTGTGATTCGAGGGCAATTTCAGAAATAATTCCAAGACAAATATGTTCTTAAAGTTGTGATACAGTACGAAGTACTGCGTCTTGTCAACTGTATTGTTTTTGTCTTGCGAGACACTGGCATGTGTTACGGGGGACGGATTGTTTACAGAGGCGGTAATCGACCTTTGGTAAAAGCATAGATAACAGGAGGTCTCCTGTTATCTTTGGTAAAAGGCATCGGTCTTGTTATTCATCAGACGGTCTGACTTGTGAGCGGTCATATATGTGCTATCTTAGCCTGTAGCTGCCAGCCGTCAGCTGGTTCTGTGGCCGGCGGCTGTCACCTCCTCCCCCTGCACTGCTGAGCCGGGGCCGGCAGACGGTACCCCCTCTCCGGCACTGCTGGGCCGGGGCCGGCAGACGGCACCCCTCCCATGCACTGCTGAGCCGGGGCCGGCAGACGGCACCCCTCCCCGGCACTGCTGAGCCGGGGCCGGCAGACGGTACCCCCTCTCCGGCACTGCTGAGCCGGGGCCGGCAGACGGTACCCCTCCCCGGCACTGCTGGGCTGGGGCCGGCAGACGGTACCCCCTCCCCGGCACTGCTGAGCTGGGGCCGGCAGACGGTACCCCCTCCCCGGCACTGCTGGGCCGGGGCCGGCAGACGGTACCCCCTCCCCGCACTGCTGGGTCGGGGCCGGCAGACGGTACCCCCTCCCCGGCACTGCTGAGCTGGGGCCGGCAGACGGTATCCCCTCCCCGACGTGGCAAGAATGGGCGTCTGATTTGCAGTGACTCATGATAGCCCCGATCGCTGACAAAGCTCCCACTGCCGGCTCTATTCGCACTCTATCCTCCCTGCGGCAGTAGTGACATTATCTCGAGATAGTGGCAGGACAAGCAAACAGTAGCTAATACAGGCTGCAGTCACTATCACATGAGGTGCTACCAATGTTGTCTGAGGCTCTATAGCAGATCTCAGGATTGTCTAAACTGTCAGAGCATGCAGTGATCTGATAAGAAACCAACCGCAGTTGAACGCGTGCAATTTAGCCATACATTAGTGTGTCCAATTACTTGGGGATGCGCGAGCCCATGATGTAACTCTGTATTGGCAGTGGTAACAAGCAACTGACATTCGACCTTCTGAGACAATCTGCTGTACGATAGTGTGTCCTCAATCTCTCTCTTTCTCTCTCACTGGTATCGCCTCGCAGATCGCACCTCCCTGCCAATGTGATCGCTGTGTGCCTGTGACCATGACACGGCTCGTCTCGCAGATCGATCTCTGCAATTGAGATCGCTGCTTGCCTGTGCCCATGACACGGTCGCTGTGTGCACCTCCCTGCAATTGTGATCCGTGTGCTGTGACCTGACACGGCTCGCTCGCAGATCGCACTCGCTGCCATGTGATTCGCTGTGTGCTGTGACAGACACGGTCGCTGTGTGCACCTCCCTGCCAATGTGATCGCGTGTGCTGTGACCATTGACACGGCTCTGTCTCGCAGATTCCACCTCCCTGCATGTATCGCTGTGTGCTGTGACCATGCACACGGTCGGTCTCGAGATGCACCTCTTGCCAATGTGAGCTGGGTGCTGTGACCATGACACGGCCGCTGTGTTGCACGATGAAGGCAATCGGCAGGCAAACCTGATCAGTGATAGCTCGCAGATCGCACCTCTCTGCCAATGTGATCGCTGTGTGCCTGTGACCATGACACGGCTCGCTGTGTGCACGATGAAGGCATCGGCAGGCAGACCTGATCACTGATCAGCCAGCCAAGGTCGATCTGGGCAACACTCGGCGACTGAGCGCCGTGTTTCGGAAGGGGGAGGACAGACCCAGTGCGGCCGTGTACTGTCGTCTGCGGCTGGGTTAGCAGCTCGTGGGCTGGGTTAGCAGTCCGTGGGCTGGGTTAGCAGGTCGTGGGCTGGGTTAGCAGCTCGTGGACTGGGTTAGCAGCCCGTGGGCTGGGTTGCAGCTGTGGGTGGGTTAGCGTCGTGGGCTGGGTTGAGCCGTGTCGGGCAGCAGCGGTGAGACAGCCTGCTGTGCTGTCTGCCGCGAGAATGTCCGGGGGGGATTAGATATCGGACGTCCCTCTCAGATAGAACACCTCCTGACACCCGCCAGTCCTCACTATCAAATCGGCAAGCATATGGCAGCAGGTACCCAGCCGCACGGTTAGGAGCAATATATGACCGCGGGAGGCGGCAGTTTGATGGGGGCCGTTCGGGTTTAATCCTCTCATAATTTCCCCATTTGAGAGTGATCACGATGAAGAGGGCGTTCGCCACGGATTTTTTAGTGGGGGATGAAGTGGCGATAGTATTGGTTTGTTAACCGCGCACTGCAGGGCGGGGTTATTTCGCCCCCCCCCTAGGTTTTTTCTGGTAGGGAACAAAACGGCGGCGCGCAGCGCCGCCAAATTTGTGCACCTGTTTGGCATCAGATTACCCACACTTTAAAAGTTTTGACTTCAGTCATCTAGGTCAGGTCACGAAGGCCATGTCAAGTGGACCCACTTCAAAAGTTTGCGTTCGTGCCAAAGCACAGTATTTTTCGAAATGTTTTGACCTTGCAGGATTTCTATAGCTCAGAGATAGCTACAATTCTTATCTCGGATTTTTGTATCGGTGAAAAGGTCAGGTCATTTCCTGACCTTCCCATTATACGGTGAATGGGAAAATAACAATGCTTCCCTTTCGTAAACATTAATGGATCAGGCTATTCTGTCAGAATCATTGGCTATTGTTAGCTCGTTCTAGAATGAGTGCAAGGCGCAATTGAATGCTCCAGTGATTTCTTACAAGGTCATCTGAGGTATCTGAGGTCATCAGCAATGACTTTGTAATTAACTCTGATAGAAAAGAGGATAGAGAGCATTAGTGGACGACCAATGTGTTTGTCTGTCTAGCCGCGGTTGCCCCATATGCAACATTGATACTTGGGGTCCACCAATGACTTTACCTGAGTAAATTTAAATTTGACCTTACCAGTCACCGTGTATATGTTTGCAGCGAATCAAGAGGACAAACACGTGGCGTCAAAATGATTTTCCTATCTTTTTGAGGTGACATGCATTCCGGAAAAACTGTTTTGGCTAAAACAGTAATTTTGGGACCTTTCATGCTCTGGAGCCTGAACACTATGATCTGGGTCAATTTTGAGGAGCATACATAGCGATTGAAATTTCAATAGCTACGATTGCTCTTAGATTGTTGACTCTGGCTATTAGTTTTCGAGATACGGGTTTCTGGAAGTCTAAAAGAGTCCTAAACCGGAAAATCTGACCTTTCGTGACCATGGTTGACCTCAATCGTGACCTGTATCAAGAAAGATGGAAATTCTTTCGAGTTAGGCTTGCCTAGAGCGTATCTAATGCCGTTTTCCGCTTGTCGATACGTTGCGTGATGTTTTGGAGATTCTCCACGGGGGGGCGGGAAATCACGCCCCGTTAAAGCATGAAGGCAAATCAATTTGTACTCAAACATGCAGCATTAGGAACGCAATGTTTAATTGTATACACCAGCTTTATGTTTTCCATTTTAATTCATAACCGGTGAATGAAAATAACTTCTTCAGAAATATTCATGGTAGAATGTTCGAAAAGCTATGTGTAGCTTTATTCGATAGGCATTGCCAGGCAATGATACCAATCGTTTTCAGCAATTAAATCACGACTCATGTATACTATCACAAAGCAAATATAACACAGGCCGTTTAGGATTCGCTTCTCAAGTTAATTCATATCCTGGTTATTATTCTTACATAGAGGGCCACCTCATACTAATGACGAGAAGTGGCAGCCACCTGTCCGTTTGTTCGTTCGGATGTCATCCTACTGACTCCGCGCACCTTGCAGTCACAACCACGAAATTCGTCAGTTTAGTGGGATGTAGGGTCGCACTATCGTATGCCAATTTTGCGTTCATCCATTATAGCAAAAATATGCAATTATAAATTGTATTAATATGATGTGAATATCAGGACTTGTAGGCGCCTCCCGATTCCCACCGCCCACCAACATTGTTTTTTGCTCTCGAGTAGCACTGGCTTAGTGATCGACGTTTTATTGTAACCACATCGTGCTGCCGTACCATTGCTTGGCCGTACCATCGGTCGACCCAATGCCAGTACCGCTGGCCGTGCCGGCGACGCACGTGTCTCTCGCTCTCTCGCTGCTGAAATGCCTCGTCGCTAGGTCACCCCGCTCGCTAGGTCACCCCGCTCGCTAGGTCACCCCGCGCCGCGTCACATGATGTGTCACGTCACGTCACGCAGACTGTCAGGGCGGCGGTGGAGAGTATGGGCGGTGAAGAGGTCACAGGTCCTTTTCGGGGCCGGGCCGCGTGGCCGCCCCTGCCGGCACCGCTGGTGCTGTCTGTCGGCTTCGGACGGCTGCTCATCGGATGGCGTAAGCAACCCGATTTCGCCTTTCCCCCCTCCTTTTCATGGCAATGGCTGCAACACCGCAGCCATCTGGCTACAGTACCATGATATGTTAACGATCAACTTGTTACTTTTTATATTAACCCGCGCACTGCAGGGGGGTTGATTTCGCCCCCTCAGGTTTTTCAATGATAGCGCAAAAACGGCGGCGCGCAGCGCCGCCCAAATTTTTACACCTGTTTGGGCATCAATTACACATACTTTGCAAATAAGTTTGACTGAGTCATCTCAGGTCAGGTCACAAGTCCATTTCAAGTGACTCACTTCAAAATGTTTGCGTCGGTGCCAAAGCACAGTCTTTTTTTTCGAAAGTTTTGAAAGCTTGCAGAGATTCTAAAATATCAGTACCTACAATTTCGGTATATCTCTGATTTTTCGTATCGGTGACCAAAGGTCAGGTCAATTTCCTGACCTCTGCCATTATAAGTGAAGGGGAATAAACAAATGCTCCCTTTCAGAAAACATGCATTGATCAGGCCAATTCTTTCAGATCATGCTATTTTAGCTCATTCTAATGATCAAGGTGCAAATTGTTGCTTAGTGATTTTCTACAAGGTCAATTGAGTCAATCTGAAGGTCATCAGCAATGATTTTGCTCATAACTCTTGATAGAAAAGAGATAGAGGACGATTGTTGACACCAATGTGTTCGTCTCGTCCTGGCCGCGTTGCCCATATGCAACATGACTACCTGGGTCACAAAAATGACCTGAAACCTAGGTAAAATTTTTGAAGTTGACTTTCCAGGTCACCGTATATATTTCAAACGCATCAATGAGACAAACACGATGGCTCAAATATTTTCCCTATCTTTCTTAGGTGACATGCTATTCACGATAAACTGTTTTACTAAAAACCAGTATTTTTTTGACCTTATCATGACCTCTGAGCCTAAACTATTGATCTGAGTCAATTTGAGGACATAATATGCGATGCAAATTTCAATAGCTATCGATTGCTTCTCAATCTTTTGCTCTAGCTATCAAGTTTCCGAGATAATCGGGGGTTTCTGGAAAAGAGTCCTAAAAGAGTCCTAAAACCGGAAATCCTGACTTTGGTGACCACTGGTGACCTCATTGTGGACCTGATCCCCAGAAAAAGAAACCGAAATCACTTTCGAATAGATCTTGCTAGAGCTATATGCCGTTTTCCGCTTGTCGCTACGGTTGCGTATTTGGAGATTTCACGGGGGGCGTGAAATCAACCCCCCCTGCAAGTTGTGTTCGGCGCGAACCCCCTGCAGGTGGCGCGGGTTAAGGGAGCGAAACACGTGTCAAAATACCATTATTTCACGTGCATTGATAAATCTTTGCCACATTGCTGAAGCATATATTTATTTTTAAAGTAGTCAAATTCCTTTCCTCAAGTATTTACATATTTATCCTTTGGGATCCTATTGCCATAATATCATTCCTCGCTTTCCTTTGGTTGTTGATCTCACTATCAGGCTGCCCCCCCCCCCCCCTCCTCCTAACCAGTATACACTTGTATGTGCCACATAACTTTATATTTGAGGCGCCCTTAAACCGTGTACACTGTGCACTGTTAATTCAACAGCTGGGGAAGCGAACATCTGTGTCCTATTTAATCGCATGACCTCGTCTCTGGTTGGGCGCAAATTGACCCAAAGGTGTCGGCTGCCGGCTCGCCTTTAAACTCCAATAAACAAACACATACTTCGTCTCTGATGCTGCAGTTAGGTCTAATGCTGAGTTTTCCCCTGATGATCAACCAGTCTTGTCTGCTGTACTGCTCTGCAGATTCAGCCTGTTTTCCCGCTGCTCGAACCTGTTTCTCCAGCCTTTCTAACTAGTTCTGCTCATCCCAGGTGTGCCATATGCGAAACTAGCGCCGGACGGGTGCAACTAACGGTCGGTATGGACAATGGCAAGACACTGCTTACGCAGATGATTCAAAACTTGACACGGCCTGGATACGCGTATAGGCCGGCCTTTGCTGAAGGTACCTACGTCCGTCAAATAGCAGCATCAGATATCACAACACAGCAGTGTGATATTTCGGGGTATCTCGATTTGCCAACAAATTGGGCATAAGAATTCTGAACATTCTGGATGCCGCTGAATACGAAAATATGCCTCTAAGGTGCTATTTTTCGTCGTTTAACGAGTTATAACCATTGTAAACATTTTTTTGGAAAATCAAAAGGGTACAACGATTTAAAAAGCATACTTAACGTCCTGACGTCATCACGGCAAATGATACCTCTATAGGGTGGTATTTTTCGTTATTTACGAAGTTACGGCCATTGTTAACACGCCATTGCGTGATATTTTGGGGTGTCTGATTGCCCAAAATTTTGCATACGAACTTCCATGATGCGCTGATAACGAAAATATTTCTCTATAGGTGGTAATTTTTCGTCGTTTATGAAGCACAGGACATGTATAACATCGCCAGTGTGATATTCCGGGTGGTCTCGATTTGCCCAAAAGTTTGTATTCAGGGCCTCCTCGATGCACTGATTACGAAAATATGCCCTCCTATAGAGTGGTATTTTCCTTTGCTTAAACGAGTTACAGTCATTGTATCCGCATGTAATATTTCGGTGTTTCTCGACTTTTCCCCAAAAATGTGCATACTTTACCTCCTGGATGCGTTGATTACGAAATATCCTCATCAGGTGGTACTTTTCGTTCATTTTACAAGTTTGAGCCATGTTGTAACATTTTGTTGGCTGGGTTGGTTTGTGTTGGGAATTGGGTTTGGATCAATGGGGGACATTAGTCTCGATTTGCCCAATTTGCATACAGAGCCTCCTTGATGCCCCCGGAAATAACCACACTGACGATGTTGCAAGGCTTTAACTATAAACAACGAAAAATGACACCCTATAGAGGCATATTTTGGTAATCAGTGCATCGAGGAGGCCAGCATACATTTTTTTTGTGTGTAATCCAGACAGCCCGGAAATTCAATCAGGCGATTTTACTATGCCTGTAACTCATAAACGACGAAAAATACAACCTATCGAGGAAATATTTTTCGTTATCAGCGCATCATTGAAGTTCTGTAGCACAATTTGGGCAAATAGGGACACCCCGGAAATATCACATGTGTCGAATGTTACAGATAGCCGTATACTCGTAAATGAAAAATGCCACCCCTGGGTAAAGCTTATTTCGTAATCTGGCGCATCTAGATGTTCAATATGCCAATTTTTGGCAAATCGAGTCACCCAAAATATCACACAGGCGATGTTACAATGCCTGTAACTCATAAACGACGAAAATACCACCTATCAGAGGAATATTTCGTTACAAGCGCATCAAATGGAAATTATATATGCAAAAGTTGGGGCAAATCGAGACACCCCGCTGATCCCCCACCAAAAGTTACAATGGGCTTGTAACTTGTAAACAACGAAAATACCACCTTAGAGGCCATATTTCGTATCGCGCATCCAGAATGTTCAGTATGCCAATTTGTTGGCAAATCGAGATTTACCCCGAAATATCACACTGCCGGTGTGATATCTGATGCCTGCTAGTTGACGGACGTTAGTACCTACCAGCAAAGGCGGCTATACGCGTAATCCAGCGCGTCAAGTTTTGAATCATCTGCGTAAGCAGTGTCTTGCCATTGTCCATACCGACCGTTAGTTGCACCCCGCCGGACGGCGGAGCGCCTGTCCGGGCCGGCTGCCAATGGGTTTGCGGTATAAAACTGCACGTTTCAAGTCTAACTGTTTTCTACCACAAATGGCATGACATTACTCCATAAAAACATCATTGTCTCCCAAAGTTCTACATCAATGTCATTGCAATTTTGCGAAAGACGTACAATTTATGCAGCATAACGTGTTGGAAGTTTCACTTCGATATCTATAATTTATTTATTTATTTATTTATTTATTTAGACATGCCGGCACATCCACTCTCCATACATAGTACACGATGTGTCACACAGTACTAGTGACTAATAAGTGCCCGTCGCGATGTAACATGAGGTGATCGGGTAGAGGCCGGGGGTCAGGGGGTGGGTATAAGGATCAGGATGGTGCAGTGCGGCGCGTCAGCCATCGGGGCGCCGCGCACAGCCAACTGCATTAGGGAGGGGAAGGATACAAGTGGGAGTACAAAGTGACGTGCAATAGTATGTATAAGTACATACAAACAACCATTAGAAACACAATGAAGATGCAAAAGATGTTTCGTTTCGTTCGTACTTCGTTGAGTAACGTTTCTGAATAAGCAAGATCAATAATTGCAGTTGGATTTTCGGCATTGCTCTTCATAGCTCACAAGCAGGAATCTGACAAATGAAAATACTGTTTTTAACTATTCGTTTCGTCATGGTTGCAGCCGAGGCCGAGCGACTTGGTTTTTCTTTTAGGTTTGTATATCACTGTAATTCTTCCTGCAGAAGTTCTTATAGATATAATTTTCGTGACGTGGTTTGGTGGGTGCCGCGCGACATCCAACATTCGAGCGATAACATTTTAGATCGATTGTGTGAAACTTCACTTCAGAATGTTAAAAATGACGAAAATTTTGAAAATATAAACGTAAGGGATGAATTAGGGTTTTTTGGGGTGCGCGAGCACCCCTTTAGCCCAAAAAAGCACTCCCTCACTGTCAAAAACACCCTTTAACTAGCATAGCACTTTGAACACTTAAAACTCATTCTGAGCACAGTTGCACTTTGTGCACGTTTTCTCACCTCTAAAACTACATTAACTGTCACAGTAATGACTCTCTGAGCTTTCAGGCATATACCAATGGGCGTCGAAAATTGAATTTGTCAGCAAAGATCAAGGTCAAGATCAGGTCACAAAAGGTCACTATTTGCAAGATGTCTACGAAAGTCATGCGACACCGTCCATCTGGGGTCAGCTGCTAATCACACGACCTTCTAATGCCTTCATCAGCCAATATCTGGCTTTGCATTTGTAGCGGTGTGCCATCATGCTGAAACCATAGGCGTCGGTGATAGCGAACCTTAGGAACCGTTTCAGCCTGGCCAAGTACGTCTGCCCTGTAACTGTCGTGTTACGATCGAATCAATTGATGATCACTTGACCTCGGACCACTGCTACCCAGCACATGACTCTCTCTCCACCTTGCACGTTGCAGAAGACCTCGATATTCCGATCGACGGCGGACTAGTATCGCACGTTTTGTCGGTTTGGCTTCTTCTGAAGTACAAACCACTTTTCATCAGACTGTATTACTCTTTCGGGGAAGTCCTGACGTTGTGAGAGGAGCCATTGACAGAAGTTCTTTCTGGCCTCCATCTGGGGATTCGTCAGTGATTCTTGACTTTGTACGGATACCATCTCAGACGCTTCCTCAGGATGGTCCAGACAGATTCAAAGCATTGGCAATGTTTCGAATGGACACTGGCTTCTCCCTATGCTGCTCTCCCTAGACGAATTCCTTCACCCCTGTGATGTCGAATTCGCTGCACGGCTTCCTTCCAGAGGGATGCTGGGAAACGGAGAGTAAACCTGTCCGATGAACCTTTTGAAAGCCAATTACGAGGGAAACTTCTTTGGAGATACCCTGAACTTCTTCCTGAAGTTTCCCCTCGGGATTTTGATATTCCTAACCGCACTGTCCTCCAGGTTAGCCCATTTGTGTTTTTTTTTCACATTTGTGTTGATCTTTGTTAAATAACGGAGGGACATTTTTGGGGTCATTTTCAACTCCATAGTGGGGACACTACTATCGCTAAAACCGATCAATAGATGACAGGAAACGAAATGTCCCATACCGATGAATCACGTGCATGCGTTTTTTGCACGCATTTTGTGATGTAGGCCGCCTCCCACGCCGCCACGATACGCGCCTTGAGCGTCTCCAGGTTGGAATGAGGTGTCCACACGCTGTATTCGAGCGGGTTGACGTCGGGCGACTGAGACGGCCACATCTCCTTCCGCCAGAAGTGATCCGGCCCGCCGAGCTCGTCTGCCAGCTTGGCTTGGATTGCGGTGGCGTGGGCGGGCGCTCCGTCCTTTTGGAAGACAAAATTGCTCTCCGGGTAGGTCGCCTTGATCCAGGGGATGACGTGCATGTCCAGGAGCCCCTCGTAGACCTGCCTGTTAATCTGCTCGTAGTCGTTGACGAAGATGACAGGACATTTCTACCCGCAAGACCCGACCACACCCAGGACCATGACCTTCCGCCGGTGCTTGTTAACGAGCTTGAACCGAATCCGGGGTCCACTCGTCAACAGGCTTGTCGGACAGGTAGCGGGAGTTCCTCCGGTTCAGCTGGGCGTCCGTGTGGAACATCTTCTCATCGGAGAAGATCCAAACGAAGCCGGTGGTCACCGGGCTCTTCAAGAAGTTGAGCAGCAGCTTGCTCTTCTCCAGACGGTGGAGACGCGTGGCCTCGGTTAAACGCGGCCTGTTCTTGGTCACTCTGGACTCCATGTTCAAGGATGTCTCGGGAAAGCTGAACTTCTTCGCCAGTTCTCTGATTGACTGCTGCGGATTTTCTTCGATTGCTTCTGACTCGGCGGCCACGTTCTCGGGACGTCTGAGCGACCGCGGCCGACCTGACCTTAGGGGCATCTTCTAAGGACTCCCCACATGGGACCCTCGCCTGTATCCGCTGAACCGTCCGCCGAGAAACGCTGCATCGTTCCGCTCCATGGTTGAGCCGGACCCGACCGCCGCGCGTAGGCAGCCAGCGACAAGGTGCTGCTTCGCCTGTTTGTTTATCCATGACGGTACGCGATTCGAAGGTCACATTTGCCCCCCGGCTGACCGGGTCGGCGATGGTCACGCCTGCGGCCATTGACTGACAGGTGACCAATCACAGCGCGCGCTGGCAAGCATACCAGAAAAGCGCCAGGACTTTTCACGCATCCGGTATTGTTTTATTTATGCACTATACAATCAATAAGGTTGTCGTTATATTAGCCGTTTTCACGATGGTTTATTTTGCGCTAAATGTTTTAAAACATTTTAAAATGTTTTAAAATGTTTTAGTAGTAGCCACTTTCACGATGGACTAATGGCGAAAAAAATGTTTTAACCCTCGCCCTACGGTCCCATACGGCGAGGGTTAAAACATTTCTCGCAAATTAGCCCATCGTGAAGACAGATAACACTGAAATATTTTAAAACATTTTAAAATGTTTTAAAACATTTCGCGCAAAATAAGCCAACGTGAAAACGGCTATTGTTCCACTATCCATATAAACTGTCTTACAGCATTTGTGATGGTGCGTCACACATAATATGTTTTACCGTTTAATATCCGTTTGGATGATAGTACTGCATTACAAGTATGTATATTTGATCATATATTGTTTAATTGTGGAACTTGTTTATTCAATGACAAACGCTGCACATGTTCTTATTTCCAATATTGTCACAGTGTTCCAAAATATAGTTTTTGCTTGGTTTCTGTTGTGAATATGAAAGCGTTGGTATTCGTTAAAATCATTTATGTTGGTAATATTTATGTCAAGAATAAATAATTTATTATTTAAATGGTTTGAGAAAATGTCATTATTTCGGAGTGCAAAATTCACTCCAGAAATGGGAAGTAAGAGTGGAAAAGTATTCACATTTGGTTGTCATTCCCAACCAAATCGGCCAATTTCGGGCCACTGCGGGTATCTATCTGAACCTGACTTCGCTGTAACTCCAGATCGTTACCTTCTCCTGATCCTCCTCACAGCCGACTGTATGTATTGACAGAGCGTGGCGTCTGATATTGACTGACTGAGCGTGGCGTCTGAGCGCGACCTCACCTTGCTGTGTGATGTCATGTTGACGGCCGGCGGCAACTGCTGAGACGGCCGAGCTGACCTGTCCTCCGTCCGTCCGGCAGATCGTCAGCCCGTTCTCGGTGTCAGTGATGGGCGGTCTGACCCAGACCGGCGACACGCATCTCCAGCTGGAGGTCACAGAGGTCAAGCTGCACGTGAACGCAGGTGAGTCCCCGCCGCCGCCGCCGCCGCCGCCGCCGCCGAGCGAGCCTACCGATCGACTGAGTGGCGCCGCCGCTGACTCCGGGGCGGTGACGGCGACACTGTCACCGGGTCACCGGGCCGGTACTGCACCGCCCCGGGCACCCCACCCCCTCCCCCCGCCTCGGCCGGATACTGGGACGATAGCTGGAGAAGGGGGAGGGGGCATCCGGCCAGGGGAGTTCGTCCGCCTTGCAACATTCGAATTGTGGACTGTCCGTGAATTTAGTACCACATTTTTGTTTTGTGTGGCAAAGTTGCGCTTGCCTTTGCGCTCCATTCCACATTAAGATTGTAATATTGTATTTTTTTCATTTCATTTTATTAGTTTTGCAAATCAGTTCCGCGAAAATGCTAAATGTCGTTGGTGCACGTTGTCGGTGTCACCGGCGGCTGACGTGAGACTGATGTGCGTGGGCCGGCGCTGTACGCCTGCAGGGTGCGTGTGACAGTCAAAACGGACGGCCTGTGGTCCCGTCACGTGCTGCACAGTGCACACTACACGTGTCTATAGGAGGGGGGACGTGACGGTCTGAACGTGTCTGAATCGGTTCACTAGGGGGGAGGGGCAAGTGACTGTCTTAACTAGTGATGTAAATCGGAGTCAAAATTTGTGGACGTCCGAAAATAGTCCGATTCCGATTTGGACTTCGGTTAGTCAGCCACATATATTTTGGACAATTTTCAGTCAAGGCATATATAGATCACAATTTAGACATTTGCCTTCCTTACAGGTCTTTACACCTTACATAACTGTAATTGGATGATTTTCTGATGTTTTCTAGCAAAGAGTGGTAAGATTGATGCATTTAAATGGGAAATTGAATCAAAGATGGTGTGATGGTATTTTGGACACGAAATAAAGTAAAAACATCATTAATTGTTATAAATATGATGTTTTACAAATTTGACTATTTTCCGATAACTATTTTCCAATCCAATGAGTCCAATAGTTCTCTTGGACTCATTGGACACTTTTTGGTCAACATTGTCATATTGAATCAGATTTTGGATAGATAATGATTTTGAAAACTTTGGAATCTTACACCACTAGTCTGAAGTCTGAACGTATCTGGATCGGTTCACTAAGTGTGTGTGTGTGTGGGGGGGGGGCACCCGCACTTATGGCTGGTAAGTTAAGAACAAATATGAAAGAAGTCGGACATCAGTGACTGAGGGTTGGGCAGATCTAAAGTAGCTTTTTGACTTTGTTTACTGAAGACAAGCTCATTTCAACAAACATTTACATTGTACGCATACTCGTACATGTAAAGCCTTTCGGTCATTTAAGCCGTGTCATTCGGAACGTGTCAGAATCGGTCCACCAGGACACATGCAATCGGGGTTTCTACATTGGGTCCTGTCAGCGTGTTCATTCTTCCCCGACGAAAATCACAGCAAAGGTTGTGTGACGTGTCGGCGTGATTTTCGTCAGTTAATCATCCCCTTTGTGTCTTATTATTACGGTTGACATTCCAGCCATTCACCTACATGTAGTTCTAGCAACTCCTTCATAAATCTAGGGCAAAGCTGAAGTTGAATTTGGTCAAACTTAAGCTGTCAAGTTTCCAACTACGGTTGAATTGATAGTCGACAGTGAAATATCTGAATGGCAGTGAAGGTTTGGTGACGACCGGTCCCATAGGTCCGGAGCATGGATTTGGCAAATTGGTCAGGCTTTTTTCTAACTTAGACGTAACCAAAGTCAACGAAACTTGTATGGGAAGTCCACCTAAGGCTAATTGAATGGTGCATGCTTGATTACGATCGGTCTCATATAGTCCCATGAAAAAGGGTAAAAAGGGGGTGAGCATGGACTCGTCTGCATCAAGTGTTGTGTGTTTCTGACATCGTTTGTCAACTTAGACCTGATCAAGTTGACCTATCTTATGAAGTGGAGGTTATAAACACGACAAGTCGAAAAATGCTGATTTGATGACGATCGCTTCCATATGTTTGACGCATGAGCTTGTCTGCTTATCTGATCCGCTTGGTATGTCCATGGATTGAAAAATACCTTCCATGGTATTTCTTATCCATGTTATGCCCGGCCTTTCAAAGAGCTCTACCTATGTTGTTTGTGGTTTTCGTCGGTGTTTGTGGTTTTCGTCGGGTGATAAATGTGCGTCCCCGCAGCGTTGGCAGCTGATGGTGATTGGTTGTTGGGTGGATCGATACAGATCGCCCGCCGGGTATACACCAGCGCGTCTGCCGCGACGCCAAGGCAGACGTGGAACAGCGACGAAAAAACACTAGATGGTTAACTTAAGTTTTGAAATCCTAGTGAAGAATTTAACTTTCAGCAGTGTTAATGCATTTTTTTGTAGATAATGCCATTCCTATAAATGTCTATATTTAAAAGATGGCTAACCGCTTAACGAGTTGTGTTTGTTTTTCCGGTGTGAACGTGGGAGTAGAGTCTGAGTATTGACCGAGTTATGCTATGTTCTGAGGAGTTATGTCAGACTGACATGGGCGCTGGAGACACTGGGGTCATTGTCCGCAGTCATGTTCATCCAATTATAAAGTGCACTTGCACTTGTACTTGGATTTGTGCCTGGTAATTGTGAATGGTCAATGGTCATTGGTGACGCCATTGCTGGTCCCTCCGTTGCTCTATTATTGCTCTCCGTCCCGCTATTGCACAATGGGCGGGCGGCGGGATTTAGGCGGACATCATTTATTTTTATGACTTTCTACTCGATGCAAAAAATGGGTGTAGTTAGACTCAATGGATTCCATGGATGGAGTCCATGGATTCTGAAAATAGCAATATAAATACGCTAGCACCCATAGTATTTCGGGTAGGTGAGCTTCAGCACGGAACTTTGAAGTGTGAACGGACCAGCGGAAACGGAACAATTTGCTGGAATTGTTGTGCAAAGTTCAAAGTGAAATAGTATGCAAGTATAAATGCTTAACGAGTTTTTCGGTGTTTGTATTTGATAAGTGAATCATGCTCTACACAAAAAGTAATGTTAGCCTTTCCAAGAATGTTTTTGTCATTATCTATTAACCATTTTATTAGAGGTGTCAAAAATACATTTTTTCATATTTTCTTGTTTGCAAGATCCGGAATTAAAAGTCCCACTAGAGCCCGCGCTGATAACATGATGGTTAGGTAACACGGACCTTTATCTATCCAATCAATGCTAATTTGGCTGCCCCTACCTGTCCTTTTGGAAGATATCGTCAATTTTGGATCGCTGCATTTACATCGGCTTGTGTTAAGAACGATATGCTGCAAGATTAGTTTAATCCTTCTAGTGGCGGGCACCTGGCTACCCCGTCCGGCTTTCACAAATCAAACGGTGTTCGATTTCCCTCAACACAATCTAGATTTCTAAGAAACAAAAATCATAAATATTTAATAGGGGGCAACGGGTGGCCAAAAACTACAAAAAAATGATGTATTTATTTTTTATCCGACACAGCTGTCATGTTTATTAACTGTTTCTAACGTAACTAATGGGGATCGATAGATATTGAGTTGGAAATTGATATATGACGATTAATTTTGAAAATTCCAAAATGATGTCGTGTGCAGGTCACTAAATATGGGGGTGAAGTAAATGCGTAATACAACCGTTTGCTATGACTTTTTAGGATGAATGCATTTTTTTTTTATTTTGACATCTGAAAAAAGTTATGAATAATATTTTTCGACATAGGCGGTGCCAGGCTAGTGAAAAAAAAATATATAAAATATTAACCGCAGGCAAGTTGTAACCAAGCAATGTAAATAGGTTACTGATCATAGATACAGTAGACGCCGCTTATTAAGCCCACGGTTAATACGCCCAGCCGCTTATTACGCCCAAGTTGGCCTGGTACGGAATTTCCTGTACTTAAAGGGAATATAGCACCTTTAACATTAGTTTGTATCTGAGATAGCCAGATTGTCGGGTGTAGGGGAGACCGGGGCACGTTCTGTCACTTTTTTGCTAATTGGCCCTGGCGGGCACACTTTTCAGAGTTGGTGATTGATACTTCCAATACTGTTACATACATCAATAGCTTCAACTCGTTTTTAGGAGTTCAAGTGGTATCTCAGTTGGTTTCGGCACCAGTGTCGATAATGTGACGATGACTCATTTGACAGAACCTGCCCCATATATTCTGTCACCTATGGGGGCACATTCAGTCATTGGTGGGGCACTTCCTGTTATCACCGAACGGTCATTTGTGGTGTCCTGCAGGGGGAGAGAGGGTGGGTTTCATTCATCGCCAGACGCCACCATCAATAGTGTAGAAAATGACGGCTATATACAACAAAACTGCATATATATAGAGATATATAATATAGTTATCTATGCACGAATCAGACGTGCTGAGTAGACCCCTATGTTTTTTAGTTTTTAACTTACTCCCTTTCATTTACATTAAAGACGCATACATTTAGAAGCTCAAAAACGCTTTTTTTGCATAAAATCGGTGAATGACATGGCTACAATGACCTTTCAAAAACATCCAATATTTCCGAATGTGTTGCCCCTTGGCCCCCCATTTTTGAACAAAAAAGCAATTCCGGGTTACAAAAAGAAAGATTTGTCACAACGAATCGAATGATGTTCTTCCCATCGAAATCGGCCTAGTGGTTCTCGAGATCTCTGGGGGGGGCAAAATCTGCCCCCGCAGGTTAACGTAATTCTGGCCGCTCGTGAGCTGCATCGGCACCACCCGACTCGTTTTATGTTTGTAGTGGTGTACATATCTGTAAACAACAGGCAATCATTTTATGGTCGTTTATAAGCGATACGACTTGGAATCATGAACAGATTCAGTGACAGAACCTGCCCGAGATTGGGTGACAGAA
>VOPJ01002584.1:0-38201 GCA_014673585.1 Semibalanus balanoides
CCTCTGACGCAGTGGGCTGCGGTCAGGATAGTTCGGTAACAGCTGTGACGTACCCTCTGACGCAGTGGGCGTCGGTCAGGATAGTTCAGTAACAGCTTTGTGACGTACCCTCTGACGCAGTGGGCTGCGGTCAGGATAGTACGGTAACAGCTGTGACGTACCCTCTGACGCAGTGGGCTGCGGTCAGGATAGTTCGGTAACAGCTGTGACGTACCCTCTGACGCAGTGGGCTGCGGTCAGGATGAAGCGTTCGTTGATGATGCTGCCGCCACAGAATGGTCGGCTGCTTCGCGGGGAGACCAGCCCAACCTGTGCGATGGAACGATAGGAAAACAATACGTAAATTTACAAACAACAGTTTTGAACAATAATTGTCAATATCGAACCACTTACAGTGTTTTATTCGTTTCAACACGGAATGACAAAATAAGTTTAAACATCGAATAAACACCTCAACTGTCTTAAACCTCTGATATCGGGCTGTGTAGCTCCTCCCCATTCCAATTCAATTTCACTGTCGCTAATCAGTGCAGACAAACAAGCTAACTACACACACAGGTCGTGATTCACCAGTCCCCTTCCATAGTCTCCAGCAAAGCTCCTAAGCTCGCACACTCACAGCCAGGGGTAGGCGTTGCGGGTGCCGGTCCACCTCGCCCGATACGCGTTCGTACTTGGTGCGGCCAACATTTAGGGTCGTTCAAGCCCAGCTTGCAGCCGTCCGGGGCCACGGCCGCCGAGCCGCGGAGTGGTCGGGGCCGCGGTGGTCGGGCCGGCGGTGGTCGGCGCCACTTGACCGGGCGACGAGTGGTGGTTGGTGTCACTTGTCTCCGATTCGCTGAGAGGAGCTGGTGCCGGAGCTGAGCCGGAACTGACCGATGGAGCATGCTAAGGCGGCCGTGGTCCGACGCGGTTGGTAGCGGAACTCGACCTGGAGTTTGCCGATGGAGGAGTCGGATGGAGGTTTCTCGCCTGAGTAGTAGACGCTCCGCTGTCCGCCGCTTCCCGTCACTATCAGGTAGTCTCCTTTGCCGAGCTCAAACGTGCTGCAGCTCAGGCTCACCGTGGAGCTCTTGTCGGGCGTCTGACGAGAGGTCACGGAAGGTCAGGTTAGCTGAGGTCACAGGCAGGTCGGGTCAGCTGAGGTCAGGTCAGCTGAGGCCATGCCAGCTGAGGTCTCAGCTGAGGTCAAGCCAGTCTAGGTTATGTCAATTGATGTCAGGCTAGAAAAGGGCTCAGCTGAGGTCAAATCGCTCGGTTTCATGGTGAAGTGTTGTGGCAATGATAGTCAAGATAATGTCGTTCAAGACTGGGTCGATGGATATGTTTGTTTGCATTGCAAAACAAGAAATGACTCACTTACCAATAGTAGTTTTCTAAAATACATGTGCTATTGAAAATGACAACAAATAATGCGAAAACCATACTGAGGCGATGTCTTAAGCTAATATCACAGCTTATTGCGCATCAACCTACCACGAAATTCCAAGTGGTCCACTGGTAAGGTGGATATTTGCCGGGATAGTTGGGCGAAGTGAACGTCACTTTGTAGCCATCAGGAACACGGAACTTCCCAGAGCTTGGAACTGCGAGAAGGGGGTGCTTGGTAAGTTCTTATAGCTATTATCACGATGCTTTCTTTCAATAACTCTTAAGCGAAACAAACGTCTTGTTTGACCAAAAAATATAATCAATCACGCTCATAGTAAAACAATGATGTCAAAATACTCTTTATAACATATGTAAAGCATATTGCCATTTTTATCAATGATCCTTATGTTATTACATAATAAAATATATTGCCACCCATTTACCTGCAGTTTCGTTATAGAAGTCTTTGCATCCTACTCACGTTTGGCGCCGTTCTGCACACTCTGCGGTCTGGCGAAGAGCAGCTGAATCGGTGTGACCCATCTCAGCTGTACAACGACGGCCGACCGGGCCAGCAGATCCTCCTCGGCAGATGGTGGTAACCGTCCCATCAGCTCGTCCTCCGGCGCCAACAACAGATCCTCCTCCGCAGACGGCGGCAGACGGCCCACCAGCTCGTCCTTCGACGCCGCCAACAGATCCTCCTCGGCAGACGGCGGCAGACGGCCCACTAGCCCGTCCCCCGGCGCCGCCAACAGCGTCTCGAACGGCACCGGACGCAGCCAGGAGGCCGGCACGGGCCGGGTGACCTCCAGCAGCGGCACCCGCTCGGTGAAGGCCGCCTGAGGCTCCTCCGGCTCGACCAGCAGTGGCTTCAGCCACGACTCCGGCACCCGACCGACGAGGTCACCCTCCTGAGACGCGGCGGCCACATCCTGACCGACACTCTGTGGGGAGGCGAGAGCCAGTGATGAGGGACAGACAGACAGACAGACAGACAGACAGACAGACAGACAGACAGACAGACAGACAGACAGACAGACCAGACAAGACAGACCAGACAGACAGACAGACAGAGCAGACAGACAGTACAGACAGACAGACAGACAGACAGACAGACAGGACAGACAGCAGACATTTGACAGACAGACAGAACAGACAGACAGACAGACAGCAGACAGACAGCAGACAAGACAGAACAGACAGACAGACAGACAGACAGACAGACGACCAGACCAGACAGACGACAGACAGACAGCAGGACAGACAGACAGACAGACAGACAGACAGACAGACAGACAGACAGACAGACAGACAGACAGACAGACAGACAGACAGCATCCTGATTTGTGCTACTCAAACGAGAGTGGGGTGACCAGAACATCAGAGAGCAGTTTTGTGGTTCTGGGACCAGGGTGGAAGCAAACATCAGTATGAGGATATCAAGCTGACAGGCGCCTTTCTATTGTAGTTTTGTTTTGTAACTTCAATCGTTTGTTGTATATTCATGAAACTTGGTTGAATTCTACTTTCCTAAACTTTGAATGAGACGGTATACCAGAAATAATTTTTTTAGACTGATGGAGAAGCTACAAGCTTCGATTTTTGTTTTGTTCTTAGCATGACCCATAATGCGATACGGTTAAGTTATTCATGGTAGGCGGGGGGAAAGTGTGTGGGTTATGACAAGCCAAACCGGCCCCGGAAAGATCCTAATCAGCAGTCGGGAATGCAGATGAAGAGAAACTTACTGACGGAATGCGAGCACATCATAGAACTATGACATTCACAACGTATCTATAATCTAAATAAAATAAGAAAGCAACTCTACTTGATGTTGATGCTTTCGTCATTATTTTCCTGTTCATAAATTATTTTGATAATGATACGACACTAATTATCGCTACATCATAAGGAACTGCTGACACCATAACTAAAGAATCATATTCATACTAACCTCATTAAGATTATCGTCAACATATTTAGGCAATCACTTCGTAATACAACAGCATGTATGCTACTAACAATGCTAAGGTATATGAAGGTTGAAATATTTGTGTTTGTTCTTGTTTCTAAGAATTATTTGTTTCAAATAGTAACAAGTTATTTTCAACGTTTAATGTTTGTCTTTTGCATTTGGTATTCCTTTCACAGAGATGCAGTCAGTTCGATGGTTGGGTGAGATGATTTGTACCGCTCAACAGCAATTCATCTCGGACCTGCAAATTTTCCGCTTTCTCCAAACTATGTGCTGTTATGCATACTTGGTAAGCACTAATATAAACAGACATATGACCAAGGCTTTATGATATTCGATGCTTTTATGTGTAGCTAGTCAGTGATGAGTTGAATCTCTTTTTATCCCATTCTGGTGAGTCAGACTCTATTCTTCAATCGATTCGGCCTTCGCCATATCAGTCTGTGACTGAGGTCTCTTGCGACTTCGGGAGCGGTACCGAAAATTGAAATGGTCGTTGAGGCAAACATTTAGAACGTACGTTCAATTTTCTCTAATTCGTCATGTGACATTATGCAAATTTGCGTAACAGCTGCTATTGACAAAGCAGGACATGCATATAAAAGTGTTTGTTATCAATGGGCAATTATCTGTCCACTCGGATGCTCAGTAGAAACTATAAACATAAGCGTCAAGTACAGCTAACTTATAGACAGTAACAACATTTGTGATGCAGACATAACCGGTTTGCTTGGTAGCTCTAGATCTGATTGATAACGATGTGACCCGAAAAGGCAAGGCTCCAGCGCTATAAAAAGCATCATAAATAATCAACCACTGTGTTATAGGTACGGGCTACTGGTTTAAATAGGCTTATGAGCAGCAAAGAGTTATTTCTGTCGCGGTTTCTGGTGTTCCGTACAACGGAAAATCCGGATGGAGAAAACGTGATATGGCTTAGCCTGATTTCCACGCTTAAGGTCTAAATACGGCATAGTTGTATGGGCCAGTCACCATGTCTCTGGACACCATTGCGATTTTTGAGGTGAAGTACATGTGTGTTTGTGATCTGACGTGTGACCGTCATGCTATTTGTTGCAGTTAGCGGCTCGTAATATTTGAACTGTATCCTGACCATACGAACAATCAAAATAATAGGTGTGATTGTCCTGGCAGTCTGCACGTCACACGAAAATATATCAAAACGCAAACCTGGCTAAATTTAGTTTGCCAATCAGTTCCATTCTTATATTCCTAGCTCACAATACAATTGGGCAATATCTAGGTCTAGCGTATGCCTTTGCAGTAATTTAGACTTTGGTTATGAGCCTCTCCTCAGATGTTCCCTAGCCTGGATCACGACCAGTTGTACCCCTGTCAGTATCCGACGCATTCACCACAGCATCTACTCACAGGGCCGATCAGTGGAAGCAGCAGCAGCAGCAGCAGACACTGGCGAGCCACCATGACCTACGATAGAACTGCGCGGACTGAGTGAACCCGCCTGCGTGGTGCCCATCTGATAAACAGCGGACGGGGTGGGTGGGGCCGGGCCTCTCCACCTCCTCACAGGACTCGGGCAGGCCGACGGCGCTGAACTGGGACAAACCAGTCCGCCGGAGGTCCTCCCACTTCCACTGGCCCGTTTCACGGACACCAGTCATACTGATATGAAAGAACTGGCACCGGTGCTTTTTTGTGCTGCGGTCAGAGATTAACGATGTGGACGTTTTTATGATTAGTTTTCGACAGTGGAATGTGATGATTGTTCTCTTTTTCGACCTCTCTCTCCTTCTCTCTCTCTCTCTCTCTCTCTCTCTCTCTCTCTTCTCTCTTCTCTCTCTCTACTCTCTCTCTCTCTCTCTCCTCTCTCTCTCCGCTCTCCGCTCTCCGCTTCTCCGCTCTCCCTCTCCGCTCTCCGCCTCTCCGCTCTCCGCTCTCCGCTCTCCGCTCTCCGCTCTCCGCTTCTCCGCTCTCCGCTCTCCCGCTCTCCGCTCTCCGCTCTGCCGCTCTCCGCTCTCTCTCTTCGCTCTCCGCTCTCGCTCTCCGCTCTCGCTCTCCGCTCTCCGCTCTCCGCTGCTCCGCTCTTCCGCTCTCGCGATCTCCGCCTCCCGCTCTCCGCTTCTCCGCTCTCCGCTCTCCGCTCTCCGCTCTCCGCTCTCCGCTCTCCGCTCTCCGCTCTCCGCTCTCCGCTCTCTCCTTTTTAGGATGCTTGAAACGTTTAACGTTCATTGATAGCAATGATGAGTTCAACAAAAAGAGACAATGCATAGGACGCTGCAATCGTTCATCTATATCGGTCAAAGTAATTATTTTCTACTCTCGTATTTGTCAACGAAGCTGAATTCGTCGAATAATATTCATGCATGAACACAATACCCGTCTCGTCTCATAACCAATGTCCCTATGACGCTGCGCTACTACCGCAGAAAGACATAACATAGCTTTGCTGTTTTATAATATGTTGGAATGGTTTCGCTTAAAACTCTCTACTGGCACTACATGACATTTCCATTGTCTTTGGAAATCTATCGTTGTTTTAATCAATAGATGCACATACTTGAATAATGATGTTGAAAACAATGTTGTCTGTATTGCTTTAAAGTTTAAGTGGTCCGTGTTCGTCGCTCGCTTTGACTTAGATCACAAGTACATACCTAACACCTATGTCTGTAAGATGTAAATATCATACGAGCAGACACGTGTCAGAGCGGCGCCAACGCCGAGGGCCGTCCTCAGGTGACATTGGCGCCGACGCTGCACTCGAAATCTAAAGCCGGCCGCACACTGCGCCATTCTGCTGCGATATCGCCGTGACTCCACCAGCGACACGGCCAAAACACAAACACGGCCAAACAAATCGTGTTTCCTAATGCAATTAACTTAGGTTGGGAGTTGCGGTACAACAGCCAGGTGACACAATTTTGTAGAGTGGTCTAATCCCTGGGATGTGTCCGCGAAAGAATCGCGGCGATATCGCGGCCGAATGGCCCAGTGTGCGGCTGGCTTTACAGAGGGTCGCTGCGCTGGACAAGTCTCCGATGCTGAAGAATCATGGAATATGCAGCAGATATATAAATATAAGTCTCATGTACAGAAAATAGGATGCTTACATAGTTTTATTTTTGCTTGAATTAGACCTGTTCGAAGCTCGTTCCAAAGCTCGAGATCCGTAACTTTCGGGATAAACGAAATGATTTTAGATCAACCTTTCCACCATTTCTTTTCGCCGCAGTTCGGCTGATTGTGGTCGAGTGCTCTGAACACGTCCTCTGTGGCTGTTCAGAATATTTAAATAGTAATTAGTGAAAGCTGACAAATGTTCTTTATAGCAGCAGAAGGCAAAACAAAGCTCACGCAAATGTGGCTAATCTGGTCGGATACGGCTACCATCAAAAACTCTAAAACTGAATTCGTAACTCCTGTTCTTCCCGCTTGTATTGTAACCGGACGGCATGGTAGAAACCCTGAACTTCAGCGGCGTGACAGTGGACTTCAGCGGCGGGCAGTGGTGGCAGGTGACAGGGTATCAGGTCATCTGACTAATCAGGTATCAGGCACGTCAGGGGCGATCCAGGGGTGCGCCGCATGGGGCCGCGGCCCTCCCCGCCAGAACGCCAGAAGGGCCCCAGGGCTGTCAAGTTCGCAGGTCGCCGTTCAGCTCCCGTATTCTGACTACAGAGCGCCCCTCAGACCACTTTGGTGCCCCTATCAGAATTACAGGGCGCCCTTCAGTCTAGAAGGCGCGGCCTAAATTGGCCTGCGCCCCCTCCTAAAAAGTATTGGATCCGCCCCTGAGAGGACGTAGTGGGATATCGATAGCGAGGCATCAGGTCATCGGCACAACTTGAGTCTGAGTCATGTGGGCGGCTGTGGCGGCTGTGGCGGCGGCGTCGGCGGTGGCGGTGTGCGGCCTCGAGCCGGTAGCTAACGGGACTGGACACCGGTTAATCTGATAGGGATCCGATGCGGCGGCGGAGGCTCCGTGGCCGGCCGCGTCGGTCAGACGCGGCGACCTCCTCTTTACTGGGCCACCCTGTGCTGCCCCGCCCACGGTCCTGGACACACGCATCACTCTCTCCCTCTCTCCTCTTCGGCTCAGTAATTCTCGCCGTCCCGGTGCGGCTGCACCGCAGCGTCCACAAGTCATTCTCGTGTCCTTATATAAGGGTGAAATAATCACACAACTAGTGATCTGTCTTCAAACGTCTTCAAACTCTTAATTTCTACCCTGATTTATTAAAAGAAATGTGACGCTAGATGAAACCACAGTCACACCATCGGCTTGTTTACTGATTGTTTATTTATAACCAATAGGCCTTCGGACTGGCTTTAGTTTTGTTTCTGCTACTGGTGGTTTTGATCGGCTTATACTCGGCATGAAGGACCAGAAATAGTAAAGATGCCACCATAACAAGCATGTTATCTGGTCTGGCGATGCCACGGTCCATGCTTGTTCTTCAAACCTTCCGGGTTGTCAGGCAGTCCCTGACATGGTTAACCCAGTGATTATGTCGCCTTTTGTCATCGTTGTCAGCTCTACTGTAGTGTGCCGAAGAATCTAACGCTTGTTTATTATATATATATATATATATATATATATATATATATATATATACGCTACGCCGTATTTCATTTTCGCAAATGAAGCAAGTCAAAAGGCCCAACATTCAATGTGATTTTTTTCGTCACGCAAACTATTTTATCAAATGTACTGCAGCGGAAATATATTTCGATGTCTTGCAGATTGTGTGAATAATAATATCGAGCAAACATAAATTAAAGTAGATTTCGTATACAAAGAACTCAACGGGGGAAGGTTAACTAAACGAAAAAAAAGAACAAGTAATACACTATACAGTTATGCAGAAGACCGTTTATCTACATATTGTCAGTTTTGTCAGTGGTTAACTGGTTATGAATTATGATGAAACCCTTTTTAAGCTTCATAGTATTCCTATGCAATTGTGTTTTTCTTTCCTATTACCTTGTACAGCTAGGTAGAGATAATATTAAATCAATACCTAGCTAACGATGTTCATGTTCAATCAACAGCTCCCTGTAGTAGAGCAGTTTTGCTATCTGCTGTCCCTTAGAAAATAGACAGACTGTACCGCATTCTTTTGTGCCGTGCGGCGCAGCCTACCACTGCTTCAATGCGTCTAGCACTACGATGCAGTCTCCAGTCCTCTATGCAATATGCGTAGTGCGTAGGGGAATGTTCCGATTAGCGACCCCCTTAGGTTGAAGCGCGCTGGTGACCGCTTTTTGGTAATCGTCGGCCAGGCTTATCATTTGGTTAACAACAATTTGGTCACTGGGATGTTAAACAATTTCACTTTTGTCACTTTTTACGCATTATTATTTCTAAAATTGAGCAAAATTGATGCTTAATTGCTCGAAATTAAATCAATTAATAGACAATAAAAAAATAAAGACAGTTGTAACAAGAATGAAGTGAGGATCCTTAAGTAATCAAGTATTGTAGCTTAACAATATATCATATATCATACCAACCCACCCACCACCACCACTACAATGTCAAAATCCGGGCAAATTTTGGCCATTTTTTTGGCTTCATTCCACAGTGGTCGGTATGGTCAACCAAAATGCCTCCTGTTCGCTATTGGATTGGTATTGGATAATTGGGAAAATGGCATCACTAGTGCGTATATTCTACTTTCCATGTAACAATTGTACGACTAACCTGCACAGGGCCCTTTGAACTTCTCAGGGGGCCATTGGTCTGGCTAAGGGTCTTCCATGCTCTCCAGGGTCCCTTTCGACCGTGGTAAGGAACTGCGCTTGGCTGCTTTTTCCGCCTACCGACATCTTCAGGGCCCTCCGCCTGCCGCCCAGGGTCCCTTCCTGAACCCTGCCCAGGGTTCCTTCGAACTGTCCAGGGTCCTCTGTCTGGCTAGGGGCCTATTCGATTGTGTTTAAGGGCTCTCTGCCCCGTCTCAGTGGGTCCTTCGAGCTCCTCAGGGCCCTACAAACTTCCCAGGGGCCCGTCACTTTCCAGGCCTCTCGACCTTCGACGGTCCCTCAGTGGCTGGCTAGGGGCCATTGACTGTTCAGGGGGCCTCTGCTCCGCTCAGGGTCCTTTCTGCTTATCCCCAGGGTCCCTTGACATACACAGCTCCTGTGAACGTCCCAAGGGCCCTTGGTCTTCAGAGAGACCGATGGCTTCTAAAGAACTCTGAAGCATCTCTACTTGATGACCGTCTGAGTGACTACGCTTCGCGTGTCTTCAACCCATGAAACCCGCGCTTTCGGCGCGGTCGCGCCTTGCCTCCACAGCCCCTTGGCTACGTGCTGAGTCCAGAATGATAGTTTAAACATTTAAAGTCCGAAAGTCACTGTCTTGTAAAATATTACTATTCTGGAGAGTGGAGCGCAAAGACTGGTAAAAATGCGAAATATTTCCGACATAGTTCCACAAACACTTATGAGATTTCGGAAATCATATATCGAGAAGCTTTTAGTTAAATGAGCCAGATACTGCTATCTTAAAGGAAATTAGTTTACCCTTCAACAGTGGTTTTTGAAACTGAGATAGCAGTTTTTGTAGCCCGTGTTGAAAAAACCCCATTCAAGTTTTCTGGATGAAAAGGCTTATCTATGCCACGAATTATATTTCACTTTTTTGTCCGAGGAAATGTGGGCATCACAAAGAGATTCAGAAAGTGGCATCGGGAGCTATACAGTAATCTTACGCGACTACTCTCGAATCTGATGGCTGAGCATTTGATATTCGTTTGACGTTGCAGATACGCATATAGTTTATAAAATCAATAATTACGTCCCTTCTATCCTGACGGCGAAAATGTAATGTCTATTTTTGACAATATAAAAGAATGTATTTCAAAATATAATCAAATCGTGTTTGAAAAAAACAATCCAAGGTGAACTATTTCCTTTAATCAAGGGCCATGCAGAGGACATTGTCTTGTGCTTGCCTGTAAATCAATCCCCTCCCGCCGAGTCTGTGTCTGAGCGAGAATCTAATTCCATAGATGAAATTGGGCCCAGACTCAGATGTAAAACGCAGAAGCCCTGGTATACGTTTTGACGCACTTGTCTATCCTGGTGACTGGTTATCGAACTAAAGGTTATGTCGACGCCCGTAACCGGTGTTTCGAAAGGTTGTTTCGTTTTGGTCGCACCATGGTGTAGAGGGCAGCAGCAGTTTAATACGCCTTTTCTTAATGCGAATCGGCGTCTGCTCGCTCAATTCGGCATATCTCATTTAAACCAACAGCAGACATGACTGTTTGACATATGTAGCGTGTACACTGTACATGCACCTCACATCGGCGTAACACATTCCCGCGGCAAAGGGCATTACAAATAGACAGTGCACGGTGCACTGTCGATTTGTAATGGCCTTTGCCGCGGGAGTGTGTTACGCCGATATAAGATGCATATAGCATATATGCCAAACAGTATGTCTGCTGTCGTTTTAAATGAGAAATGCCGAATTGAGCTGAACAGACGCCGATTGGCATTAAGAAAGGGTGTATAGTGGCAGTATGGATCTTCTGTGGGTCTCGACCCAAGGCGGAGCTCATTGAATCAGTATTGCACCCCTATCAGCTGAAGGGACCAATGACCATATCGCCCTGACAATTGACATCGATGGTTGTATCGTGGACTTTGGTCTAGTCTGACGTCGGTAGAAACTCGTCACACTTTCATTTGAAGAAAATCTTGTCAAATATTACATATTTCGAAAGTTGGATATTTTTAGGTTAGGTAAGGCTTAGCTTAGGCGGAAGAGCATTGGGCTTTTGACCTCACCCGGTGTGTCAAGCCGGGTTCGAGTCGCTTCGTCGCTCGCTATTTTGCCCCTGATTGAGATGGCCTGCGGTCGGTTGCAGCGGTAGTTGGAGAGCATTGCCACAGTGAGATGATGCTACGTTAGGATAATTGTATAACTAGGTAGCACATGCAAAAAGTGCTGAAGGTTCGCTCTCAGTTGTAGCACTAATGGTGCCAAGTAACGTGTAAGAAACAACATGCTATGCAAACTAACAACGTCTAACCCTTTCGGGTTGATCCTGCATTGTTTACTAATATAATTTAAGTAGCATAAAACACTGTCTATGCCTATCTCATTTTGCTGCAGGTTATACTGGAAATATCTCGCCTTGACAAGGAAATATAAAATATCCTACAGGAAATGGTTGTTGAGATTGAACTGATTTGAACTGATTGAACTGAAGCTGGAATAAGGCAATCCGTCACTATTTTTTATGACACAAAATTATATAAATGTCGGCGGCGATAACATGATTGCAATCAACACGCGATATCCGATGACAAATCCCAGGAATCCTGTAAGCTAGACTGCGCCCAGACCCGTTAATCCAGGTGTCCATGGCGATCGGTGCAGCTTCTACCGTATCTGATGTCAGTTGTCACCTTGGCGTTCAGTCAGTGACCAGCGTAGTGTGAGCTTCATGTAATGTCAATGCCATTTCGGCTGCTATCGGTCACGGATGAATATTTTGCTGATAATATTTTCATCTTGCTGCAAATAATACCACATACCGGGGGTTTTAACGGTAAATGAGAGAGTCGTGTCGCCTGCTCTTAACAGCTATCACCATCAAGGAAGTCAGCCTCAGTTAAAGCCGACATGCATGCAGCATGAGCTTAAAATGAATTAAGTAATACCATACCTGCTTGTATCTCGTTCTGGGACCTCGATAAGTATTCACGAATCTATATGTTTCCAAACCTTTTCAGAAAGTTTACGAATGTATTTAATTTCCATCCCTGTAGCTCAGTCAGAAGAACGCTGGGCTTTAAGATCACCCAGTGTTGCAGGCTGGGTTCGAGTCGCTTCGGCGCTCGTTATTTTCCCTGACTGGAATGACCTGCGGCCGGTGACAGCGATCGCACTCAAGGTTAGGTGACGTCAGAGAGCGGGACGGGTTGTGTCTTCTGTCCAGGTTATGTCGGGTATTTAAAACTGTCGCCTCTAAATTCTGCCGGCTTCCATGAATTGCCCGATCGGACAGTATGGGTCAGAGGGTCAGAGGTTATGCAGCAAGCTATGCTTAGCGCGGGGTGCGGGTGTCCGTCCGGGGTGCTGGTGTCCGTCCGGGGTGCGGGTGTCCGTCCGGGGTGCGGGTGTCCGTCCGGGGTGCGGGTGTCCGTCCGGGGTGCGGGTGTCCCGTCCGGGGTGCGGTGTCGTCCGGGGTCTGGTGTCCGTCCGGGTGCGGGGTGTCCCTGAGTTGTGAGTCCGTGCTTCAAAAGGTTCGGATTAAATTGTATATACAAAATAATTATTAATCCACGCGGAAGTGACATCTGATGAATGGTATAGTATTGTAATTGTATTAGACAATGAATCCTTCTCCATAGTCCATTATAAGTAATGTCTTTTTTGAATGCCGCGTCAGCACGTTCGGCGGAACACAGTTATAATTAGCACTCACCCATACAGACTCTATATAACACCATGCAGACCCATACAGACTCTATAACACTATACAGACCCATACAGACTCTATATAACACGCACGTCGGCGAAACCCACAACAACTGCATAGTGACGCTAATTTGACCCGGGATTGACTAGGGTCCCTAGGCCTCCTAACATGGTAACGGAAGGGGGGCGCAGCCCTCCAGTGAAGCCACCGCCCCCTCCCCATCGAACTGAAATCGGGTCACTGGAGGGCCAGGTAATTGTTATCGTGTCTGTATACAAACGACATACAGAACGGCGAGCGAAACAAACATTCAATTGATGCAGATCTAAAAGAAAACTGGAAAGCACGATCAATTCAATGAAAAAGACTCGATGACAATTTGTTACAATACCACTTTAGTTTTAGTGCGTAAAATTACATTTTCTGACTGGTATTCTGATAGTATAAGCTATTTCAAGATCTCATCCCATCTCCTGACATTGACGCGGCATGTTTGGTAAGGGGTGCCGGGCGGTCATTTGTGGTGTTGGACTGTTAGCTGACATTTGTAAAACTCGGTTCGACCACTGACGGCGGATTGTAGTTTACATAGTGTATACTAAAGACTGTATATTACACTTATGCTTACAGACTTTTAGTACTAAAGATTTAGTACTAAAGACTTTGTACTAAAAGACTTTTCCGTCTCAATACTTTAGTCTTTAGTATTTACATCTATGGTTTCGGTTGGGGGAGTAGGCAAAGCAATCTTCTAGGCGTCAGGACCTCTTTTGAAACTGTGGAGCGTGTGCCCTTCCTGTGGTCAGCCTAATGCATTTTACTCAAATTAGCATTTGTACGGTCTGCTAAATTTAAGCGGATTTTTTTTTTGTCAAACTCGTGTATAATTACGTCACTTAATTCGCTATATCTAGAGGGAAAACATCAGACAGAATTGCTTATTTTGTGTAGAGGATGAAAAAGATGTAGAAAAAGGTACCTGAAGTTTCACGTTGATAGCGCTATTTGCTTTTGAGCTATTATGAAAGATAATCAGGGGCTTTAAACGCCCCTCAGTCAATGCCGGGTTAACCCTTGCCCGGGTAGGGCAAGGGTAGGGCATCACTGCGGGTAGGGCATCACTGCGTGTCCGGGTAGGACACGCAGTGATCCTAGTGGGGGGTTGGTACGACCCCCCTTGGCGTTTCACCCCTAACTGAGCAAGAGCTTCGATTAAAAAATGAGCGTGCTGCTTGTGACGGGAGGAAGCCATTAACATCATATTTTATGGTCCTGGGTTAATAGGTGACCTCTGAGGTCATGTCAATGACCCAAATGGCACAAATTGTAAATGTGTGATAGTTGAATACTAATCAAGTCAAATGGTGAAGGTAACTCTGAGTAGCTTAACACATGCCAATTTGAAATCAGCGTACAAATGACCTAAAAAACTTGCCAAATTCCAAAAAAGGTCTTGTCAGTGTTATCTGAAATCAGTTACCTCGGTTGACTGTGGAAGCGCAGGACTCCAGATAGAACATAAAAATTATGTTAAAATGGATCCATATATGAAGATCTATGCGTCACAAACTGTTCTATGTAGAAACGCAGAAACAAACCAAAGTCATATGAGGTTCATCGTAGAGGTCAGTGACTTGGTTGACTAAGAAAAAGTCAGTTCGAAGTCCACAATCTCAGAAGTAGCCAAACTGTCACCTTGGAACACTTTGATATGTCTTCTGAACAATCCAAAGCACTCGGAAACTTGCACATGTAATTAGGATCTGTACTACGGCCGGGAGGAGATATTATGGATCGGCAACTGGCGCCTTTTGGATTTCTGCGCCTTTTTGGTTTCGGCGACAGCGCCTTGCAGTCACATGTGGTTTCCATGTATGTCGTTCTATGATAAGCCTGCGGCAGTTTTCCCGTGTGTTCGCTGGGTCGGCTCCACGGGCGGGAGTTCCAATCCATGCTGTTCATCCATGACTTACGGGTCGCAGTTGCTCTGACTTATGACCTTGGAAAACAGGTCATAGGTCTTGGTTCATGAAAGTTGAGTTTGAAAGTTCGAAATTTTTCAGTGTTATGTGTTCAATTTCATGAATTATGTTGTGTCAAACCCGCGTGATTCTCAGGCAATTTTCGCGCAGAAACGGGGATCTGGGAAACTTTTCCGCGCCGGTGTCCCTGCCGCAATCGGCAAGATTGCCTTAGATTAGGTTAAGTTGAAATTAATATTATGTGCAAATTGTTTTAAAGAGAGGTTATGAAAAGCTTCGATGCGATCGGTTTGGATAACTACGTGGTTTTGTGAAAAACAAAACGAGGGGTGGCATCCAACCGCCCACCCGGGCGAGGGTACATCACCAGTGAAAAAGATACGCAGCTATGACCCACAGCTTCAGTGGCGTCCATAAGAACGACATGACAGCTGATCTGCAGGGCAGATCAGCTGAGTTTCAGGGGTCAAGGGCCCTGTCGCACTTGTCTGGCCGATGACGTCAACCAATAGAGTCGGGTCCGCGGAGTTCCAATATACCCGACTCCGGGGGGGGGGGGGGGGCGTGAACCAAGTGTGCCCCGGTCGTGGGCAGTGGTCAGCTGTTTGGGTGGTGTGGTGGTTTCGTGGCATTTCTTGCGAATTGCTGTGCAGCAATGCATGTTTCGATTGATTTCTTCATGCAGCTCGTCCTTAGAGTATTTTGCTCAGCTTTTGTCGGGCCTTCTGGGATTTATACCCTAAGCAGTTACATTCCTGGTCGAGATGCTCCATTGACTGCATTTAAAACTCTAAAGGGCGCGTTCTGCGATTCCCGCGGGGATTGCAGGGATTCCCGGGAAAGCGCGTTCTTGACTGTTTTCCGCGACGGTGCATTCTCGGGATTTCCGCGCAGAAACGGGAAATCGGGAAAGCTTTCCGCGCCGGTCACTGCCAGCAGTCGGCAAGATCAGGTTTGCTGATTACAACCGAGCCCAAAGCGCGCAGCGAGTTCTCTTTGAATACCATATTTGTTTCACATATAAGCGGCCGACCCGGCCCGACCGGACTTGGTCCGACCATAACGCTTTTCAGAAGCCTTATATCTTTGGAGTTCCGCATCCGATTGACAAGCGGTCATCGCCATCTGATAGCCCCATTCAATTAAATTATGAAATTATGTTGTTGACATGTTGCGTCTCACGTGAGGGGTCAGCATGGCGCATGACACGTGCCACGTCCAGGGGTGTCTAAAAACGTTATCGTGCTATAGCTGAGAAATGGCAGGACTGATTAAGCTGAAATTGTTACGCAGGTCAAACTCTGGGTGACACTGCACGTGTGTACGTGTGCCCCTGTTTCGTTCCACGAAATTACCTACCAAATATCTTTGCAATACCGGACCTATATCTCGGCAACCAAAAGTCGCAAAGACACGGGTTGAACACAGATGTGTAGAGAAACGATCTGCCCGGCGTATGCACTATGTGTCGATCAGCGGCGCGTGGCACGTGCAAAGTTATTGGCTATACAAACGCAAATTCATGGTTTAGGAAGTTTGCACGATTTAAATCAGTGCTCCACACCTATGAGACGTGAAGCGACGAAACAAACACCAATGTGTAGACCAATGTACCGTCTCTTAAATGCATGTAAAAATGAGGTTTTGATGTAATATTTTGCTGCTAAACCCGCCTGTAATTTTACATATGCCGATTTATAATATTTTATTTGTATTACACCGCCGCGGCCGTAGCGTCTCAACCTAAAAACATGGCTAACGATTTTACAAATGATGCAGCCTGAAAGCACAATTTAAAAATCGCGATCCATACGCCAACCAATTAATTTTTGATACAAACGTGCTACGTTATTCGCCTATGACTTATCATTGCAAGATTGAAAGGCACGCTGCTAAAACGCCTATTTAGTTCGTTCAAAGTATCGATTTAGTTCGGACGGCAAAACAACGCAGAACAATATAACCCAACGATAACGATATTTAGGAAAAGACAACGCAGAACGCGGACCGATATTTAGGAAAAGTCCGAAAGTTTCAAGACGATAGACGTAACGGTTCAGAAGCGGCGGGCAAAAAACTACCGGGGGGGGGGTAGAATCTGCCCCCCGCAGGGAATAGGGTTAAGGCGTCTTACTGGTATTGGTCTATCGATTCCCGAGATACCGAACAGCAAAGCGTTAACAGGAACCTCAATATTTAAGTACATTACCGCCTATATATAGTCCATGAGTGGATGTGATGATACGTAAGTAGTGTATTTGGTGCGTTTCAGTGGCGGCGCCAGGGGTCAAACGTAGGTGAGGCAGTCAGGAGGGAGGGGGTTGTGATTTTTGGGAGTAGGTTTTTAAATACATGCAGATCACCATGGTTACTACTTCAGCGCTACAGGTAGCCTGTGTATATACAGATGCTGTTATCACATTGGAATTGAATTGAAAATAGGCAAATATTATTACGCAGAGTGTGCGGAACGCATGCTCCTGATTCTGCATTCTGTCAGTTGACAAGAATTGTGCGGTCGCATTTAAGAATAGAATAGGACTCAGAGCCTTCACATAGATAATTTGGTATATATGCGAAGAACACGGCTAAGGAAAATGAATATAATATAATGTCCTTTTAGCTGTAGGGTATTTTGGGTGATCTGAACGGCCCGACCATCTCCTTCGAAGGCATTATGAACTATTACATTAAAAGGAGATGTAAAAGTTATTGAACGCATTAGAAAAAGATCCACATTCAAAATAACCCGAACAATGTATTTAAAATCTCGGCGCCCGTAATAAGAGTTCCTTTGCTGCTGCCGTGTTTGACGCCGCATCGGATTTCCTCCGGAACAGAAGCGCCCGGCGAAAACTCCAGCCAATCCTGGTGCGTGCTGTTACGCTGAGATCCCCACGCACGCATCTGGGCGAAAACAAGCGTTTGGGCTGTGAGGCAGGGGTGCGGCTAGCCCTAGCAATGTGCTTTCGACTATTTGACGGAACACCACTTTTTATTGTGTGGTGACTGGCGTGGTGGGAACCAACGCTTCAAGAACAAGCGTTTGAGCACATTGGCTCCACTTTCAATATCGATGATACTAGTATCATCGATATCATCGACTTGCCCTCTGATGCACGAAATGAATTGACATTTCGTTTTTGTATCGATTATCTTAGAAGAATAAGTACTTTAAATATTTGTTACCTATTACAAACGTGAAAATAAAATAATGCACCAATCCATAAGAAACTACAACTAACATGGAGATAGCTAACTGACACATTTACATAATTAGATACTTACAATTGCAATGCAAATAATGTGATCAGTGCGAATCGAAAATCATCAGGCGGGTGCCATCAATTGCCGTAGTGCCCACTACCTATACCCAAATATAAAAATGACGGATTTGGTCGCACTAATATCTTGTAGTGCTTTTTTTGCAAAATGTTGAGTCACTTCAGTCAACAGAGCCCCCTCAAAAGCGGACCATAGTGCCCTCAGGCGCTCTCAGACGGCCATATCCACATAGAGCCCATCAGACGCATGAGTGCCCCTAAACGGCTCAGATGGTCCGGTGCCGCCTTAGGCGGCCAGAGGGCTCCTCAGGCTTGTCAGATATGTCCTCTCAGGCGACCAGTGCACCCTCAGGTGGGCAGAGTGCCCCTCAAGTTCGAGGACCAAGGGGGCATGGCCCCCTCTTCTGGATCCGCCACTGGATGTTATTGCTATAATGTAAACAATCCGATACCATAAAACCTCGATTGGAAAAAAACTTCATTAATGCTGGGAAATCAAAATCCCTTCGTAAAAGTTAAAAAAACTTTCTGTGCAAATCGTAACTTTTCTTCCCTTTATCGTGACTTAACTTTCCATCATGCCTATTATTTAATTAAATCAGGCATAATAAGACATGAAATATTTTCTGACATTACAAATTTGGGTAGAATGCTTAAGTAAAAAATTCAATGATTTCCATAGCTGCACAAGGCTGCAATTAATTTATTTGTGTACGTAGTGGTGGCGGACTCGTCAATCTCATTGGCTGGAAGACAACTGAACTTTGAACGGAGATATTGGGCGACTGGGCGCGAATAAAAAAAGGACTTTATGGTGCATATCAACTTCGGCTGTTCTTTAACATATCAAATTTCCCTTTGAGTGGACAGTGTCCCTACGTGGCAGTGTCCCTTTAAGGTTACAGCCCTCGATGGCAGGATCCATACACCGCGATTTTTTTGTATCGCTCAGATCAGTTGCGGACCGAAACAATGCGACAGCAGAAAATTGTCAACCTGACCTTTATGTTTCCCTGACATTATACCACTGCAAAGAGTTTGAGAGCCAGTGCCTGTGCTTACGGGTAGCGCAGGCTGCAGTCGGTTGTACTGTAGTTCTTACGGTCGTTTGCAATACCGCTGAATCATCATGTTTTCTTTGTCTTGCCGAAATATTGCCATCAAATAAAACAAATTATTGCACTCAATTGCTTCGTTTTATTCCTTTCCATTCCAATTCATTGTATTACAATGCATTACATTCCACTTCATTACATTGCATTATATTGCATTGTATTGCATTGTATTGCATTGCATTGCATTCCATTGTATTGCGTTGCATTTCATTGCATTTCATTGCATTTCATTGCATTCGATTGCATTTCATTGCATTCGATCGCATTTCATTGCATTCGATTGCATTCGATTGCATTCCATTTGATGACATTTAATTTTATGGCATTCCATTGTGTGACAATCCATTCCATGCTATTGCATTGCATTGCTTTCCGTTACATTGCATTCCATGTCATTGTCGTCCATTGTTGTACGTCGGTGTTAGAACACCTTTACCAGCTTATGTAGGTGATTTCATTACAAAATAATTAAGTCTGAATATTTCGATTAATGGATTTCCTAGATCAGGGCCCAGCCTATAGGAAAGGTTATTGCGTGGTAGCTAATTCCAATATTCGTTCGCACATTGCAAACTCTAGAGTATGATTGATTGGCAAAAGTTATATGTCCTCAAACAACCGAGGAAAGTTCAGCCGGCCGCTTGCTTTAGCTGACATTGACCTTGAACAATCAATACATATATCGAGCTTTCTGCAATTGCTAAGAGGTTTCAGGTGTGTTCCTCGTTATGTTCAGTGCCATAAGAAATAAGATTGCATAGATATTCAAGCGAGACGTCCTTCATCTTTTGACATTATTTTCAAAGACAAACCTTGCAAGTTTATGCACGCAAATAATGAAGCCTGCGTAGTGCATGTTTTACCATATTGCTCAGCTTGATTATGGAAATACATGATGATTTGAAATACATAAAATTATATAATATAAAATACAGCTCGCAAAATATGACCCGATTTCATAATTTTTCATCGCTGTTTTCGACTGTCCAGTGGTTAACTCAGATGTAGATGTATGCTTACGATTTATTTCACAGTACATGAACTTCAACGCAGAGCTTCGTGTCGGAATACTTTAAATTGAGTGTGTCTACTGACATCTCTCTATTACACCGGTTTATAGAATATCAATTTATGAATCAAACCATGCCGTTCATTTTTCGATACTCACACTACATAGATGCTGAGATTTTCCAAAGATTCCAGGAAGTGACTTGTAGCAAAAAGATGTCGGATATACCCCAGAGGACTACCTCTACTGGTAGTTTTGATAATATCGAAATATCGCTATAAACTAGCTTGAATATCGTTAGCGCCGGCCAATATCATTTCGACAGAACAGTTCGTAAGCGCTGATAGCAGCAACAGAACAGAACCTCGACGGCCATTCTGCTTTTCGAAGATTTGTAAGCATTCTTCTCATCGATTGCTTATTATCTTAGGTGCGATACATTTTTTTACTTATTTCATGTTTTATGTATTTGCTTACAAAACATTCCATACAAATGGCTTAATGTTCGATTCGAGTCAATGGGATACAAGTTGGGCGAACAAAACGAAAAAACACGACGGACAAATTACAACAAACACAATAAATCATGATATAAATCACAATAAGCAAACGTACGAAGTCAGGCTTTCAAACGCCGTCGTTACAATAGTATCAAGTTGGGATTTGAGCACGTTGAGGCTCCGGGAGGCTGGCGTCAGGTGGTTTCAGGACGAGGTCGCCCTGTATTAAAAAGCCTCCGCAAAGACAGCCGGAAAGCGCGGGCATCTCTAAAGCACCAGCCACCGCAAACCGCGTGAGGCACTAACTCACAGCGCGCAGCAATGCGAGGACCGAAACCTTTTCTTCTCTCTGAATTCCTTTACTATTGTGGCGATCGTTTTATCGATATCGAAAAAAGCAAAAGCAATACGTGAAAATTTAACTTAAGGGGCCAGATGTGAATTTAATCGTATCCAATAATTAAACCAATATCTTTGTACTTACTGTAGCAAAAATTAATGCGACATTTCAAAACAGTGGACACACTCTCTTGAAAACATTTCGCCTGACAAAATTGTGATCTTTACCCAGCGTAGATATGCACAAGTACTTGAAGTGGACATCAGAGTCCGGGGACCTCCCTACAAGTGACTACGCGACTTGCAGTTTGATATGAGACATCACCTTCAAATCGCAGCAAACGGGTGCGTTACTTTATGACTATACTACAAAATCACCGTTGTATTGCACAAGTACGTCAACCCGCCACTTCGTACTCACACAAGGGCGGATCCAGGGGGGGCAAAGGGGACATGGCCCCCCAACACCCCAAATCGGCGCAAATTTGACACATTTCCTGAGTTTGTCGTAAAAATAGCAAACTTTTAACTAGAGAAAAGTTTGTTTTAAATCAGTTATTGATACATAAGCCAAAGCGAATCCGATGAGTTTTTCAGAATTATGCGATAATTTTTGGGATTTGGCCACCCCAAACTGTCAAAATCACACTTTCTGGATCCGCCTATCTACTCACATACATCATCAGTAGTAGGAGGACATAGAACACCATCCGGACCAGCATCTTCAACCACTACCGGTGGATCCTTGTGCGTCACCGTCACAAGCGCAACTGCCCCGCCCTCACCACCGGCCGTCTCACAGCGACTGGGGCGCGGCTGAGGGGGTCGGTGAAGCTACCCAAGGTGTGAAGGTCATCGCGCCTTTTTGTTAGATCCCGTGTTATATTTATTGTCTTCTCTCACTCGTTTTTATGCTAATCTGAATGTTTTATCATCGGATAATCTGATACTAATATTAATATGTCACATGCCAGTAGTTTTCCTTCAAGTCGTGAATACTGTAGTTCAGACGGCAATTGCTGTTTTCTGTACAGACTGCGGACGTTAAACTTCCGTCAACTTGCGTCTTGATTGAACTCCATGACCAGGGGTATTAACGTCCCCCAATTATATTCGAGCTAAAATCATCTTATCGAGACGCAAAAGATGACACTAAAACGCTTCGAAGGTAACGGATTTAAAATATGCTTAATATTTATAAGTGAGGGTCAAGCAGGGACTCGTCAACATGTTAACGGGGGAGGCAGGACAAACACCCCTAGTCCAGATCCAGCATTTTACCTGACCTTGACTTGATATGTGACCTTAATTACAAAATAGAGTATGTTTTAGATGCGTCACATCAAGAGCTTTCGAATGCCGCCTTGCGCGTCTCGCTGCGTGCAATCATTGGTTTCGGAGATAGCGAGGGGGCATATTTGCCGGGTTGACTGCATGTAGGTATTGAGGTTCATGTCAACCCCCTCCCCCCAGTCCGATTTCCTTAGACGAGTCCCTGCCAGGGGCTCGTCTAACTGGGGGCAACCCACCAGTCGCATATCCAGCCCCCAGTCAAGCTGAAACTCAGCCACTGGGGGGGGAGAGGGGGGCAGCGCGACTGGCGCCAGCAGTCCACAATCACGCCTGACACCTTTGTTGTCTTGAGCCGCCAAAAAAGCAGCGTTTTAATTGATGACAATGAAGGCAAACATATATATAATCTAGGTGGCCAAGCTGCTTTAATTGCCAGGCAATTATGTTTAAAGCTACTGGCTAGTAATGCAGAGTATCGGCAGACGCGTGCTAGTCGCCTAAGAGCTACACGTATGACACGCACGAAAAAATACTGCCCGTAGCATTTCCATAGATTGGAGAGCATTAAAGGGAGTGTGCCAACTCACATTGGTCATGTGGAGTTCTTGACACTAGTCTGTAGCACATATTTTTCTGAATTTAGCCATGTACTTAATTTACCCAGAATCACTTGAGTTGCTGAGATATTCCAAAGTCGCCAATCACATACTGGCAGTACTTAATTATCGATAGTCGCAGAGAAGCTTTCGATACTAGAAGCATTGCTTTAAAATTACAACGCTAGCATAAATTGTTAGCTCTGGCCAATAGAAAACAACTCGTGAGTACACTGATAACAGCTGCGAACAGATTCTCCGATCAACTGTAAACAAACCTATAACATTGCTTTCCAATAAAGGTTTGTTTATCGTCTTTAGTCGCCATTATACGGAAACATCTTCGCTACTCTGTTTATAGTGACGATCGCTTATGAGTTTTGAAACAAACAAATGAAACAGAATATAAGTACAAATTCCACTAAAGGGTCCAGACGTGCATTTTATCGTAACCAATAATCAACAGCATAGCTTCTTACCGTAAGAAAATATATTTGACATTTCAAAAAGAGTAGGCACACTCCCTTTAATGTGTAAAACTCAGTATAGTGTGGCATACTGGACGCATTGTTTGCACAATATGCGTGAGCCAACAATAAATATTACATTTGTTAACACTTGTTTTCTAATGTTTGGTGACAGATGTTTTAACTGTATCGTGTCATATGCAATATTATAACTACACCGTTTATTTTATCTCCCGAGTACGTGGGTGCAGGCTTTGCCGCCTGCCAGAGGAAAGCAATGAAGCCAAACCTAATAAAAGTCCTAAATCCGGCCTGACCGGCGTATGCCTCCAGCGCACGGCGTGCGACGCAACAAAGTTCGTTTCATGCGTCTATTCATAATAATAGAATACGTCTATATATTATGGCGCTTATTTTTCGTTGCACTACAAAACATAAATGGTCGAGGAAGCTTGCGTTAATCCGCCATTGATCGGAGAGGGGTTAATATCCCCCCATAACAAACTTTTGCGATAACTCAAAACTCAGTCGCGCTGTCAACGTAAAATTTTGGGTGCCTTCGCTCACAACACTTTTAAATCTATGTTGCAAAATGAAGCGAGTTCGTAGATAGTTTTAGATAGGTACAGCAAATTTAGTGACATTACACACGAGTTTGATGATGAAATCTGCTAAACTTTAACATGCCGTACAAAGGACACTTTCTAGCTAAATGTAATACAAATATGCAAAGATATAAAATGGTATGGCCTACGAAGAGGCATTTTTACAAAACAAAATGGATAGAAAAAGTTCGAACTAAATCTAAATTTGCAAGATGTTAAAAACGGAATGAATGTTAAAACCCATATTAACAATAACCAAACCAATTTTTAAACATTTTTTTTTTGCTGACTTATGGCTCCCTAAGTATGGCAACTCATGACGTAATATTTTCTATTTCATTTTTTGGCTTTGAATGACCAATTAATGCAGTAAAATATATGCCAACACTGTATTTATGATACAAAACTGATCTACAAAATGCCCTTTTATCTAGATATATTTATTTCAAATTTTGACCTATGTGACCTGACCTTGACCTGAGCTGGACACTAGCTCACGGGATGAGTTTTCTATTCAGATGGTGGTGTCCACCAAATTGGGTTTTGCCTCATCAACTTTTGTCCAATTTGAAGGTTTCCTTGTTTAAAATTGTAATGTTTCACATAAACGATTCAAAACAATCAGCCAATATGACATTTTGACCCACCACTGTTTCTGAAAAGATCTATCCTTGCAATAGCCAGATTTGTGCTTGATTCCAGTGGAATCGAATCCGATTCTGGAATCGATTCCGTTTGTGCTGGAATCGGAATTGGACTTGATTCCGTTGGCATCTGGGTGAAATTGGAATCAGGTGGAATCAATATTTTTAAAAAGAAAATAAATTGTGAAATTGGAATCGGAATCAATGGCTATTTATGTTTGTGCATTGGACAACGACGAAAGTTTTTAGTCAAATATATCAGGTAACAGTAACTTTACCATATCATTATCTTATGATAACCAGACCGTAACTTACAATCAGACAATAGCCTATTTCCAGTAACCTGATCGTATCCTAACCGTAGCTTGACCACTTCGCTAATAACCGGGTCGTAATCTGACCAGAGCTTCGCTGTAACACGACCATTACTACAAAGGTGCTGACTCTTCTCTCGGTGGTATCCTAACCGTATCATAACCGTAATCCCCACTATGGCCTGCCACTGTCCTATCCGTGACCTGCCTCTGACTGACCGGCCGTGACCTGACCTGCCCTCAGGGCGTGTTCCGTCTCCGGCTGATCGAGGGCAAGGACCTCATGAAGAAGGACCGCAACATCTTCGGCCAGGGCAAGTCCGACCCGTACGCTATCATCTACATCGGCGCCAAGCAGTTCAAGACCAAGTACATCCAGGACACGGTCGATCCTGTTTGGAACTACGTCTGTGAGGTGAGAGAGCGGGCGACGGGCGAGGCCGCCTTGCCGGCGGCGGTGCGGCGGGGTCTCAGGGCGATGACGTCATAAGTTGGCACGGTGCCAGCGTCACAGCTGACGGCCGCAGGGGTGGATGTGTCCGGCGAGTCGAAGGTCGGGAGNGGGGGCGACCGGCGCCAGCAGTCCACAATGTATTCCTGACGCTTTTGTTGTCTAGAGCCGCCAAAAAGGTAACGTTTCAATGAATGAAGTGAAGCCAAATATAGTCTGGTGGCCCAGCTGCTTTTGACAGCGATTATGTTTAAAGCTTCTAGCTAGTATTGTCGAATATTTGCAGACACGTTCTAGTCGCCAAGTAAGACAAATGCTGTCTCTGGCAGTTCCATATATCTGAGAGCATTACTGTGTAAACAAAGGTAATACGATTCTTCTGGACGCTTGTGGCACAACAGGGTGAGCCACAATTCAATTATGAGCATTTTACAACACTTGTTTGTATTGTTTGGTGACGTGTTGTTTTAACAGTATTGTTTCATATGCGTATTATAACTACCGTTTCAGTATCCCTCAAGTACGTGATGAGGCTTACCAGAGGCCAGGAGTGAAGCCAAACCTAATAAAGAAGTCCGAAACGGGCCCCACAGGCCCGTAGCGCACGACTTGCGACGCAAAAAGACGTTCGTTTCATATATACATTTATTAATATTAATGAAATACGTCTCTATAATATAAGCTTATTTTTCGTTGCACTGCAAAAACTAATCAGTGTGAGAGAGCTTGCGTTAATCCATCAATGACCAGGGGAAGGGAATATTGCACTCCCCATGACGAACTTTCGCGATAGCTCAAAACCCGAATACACTATCAGCGTAAAAATGTGGGTACCATCTCACACAATAATTTTAAACTTGCTGTGTAAAGAAAAAGCAATTTCGTTTTATATTTTTAGATATATAAAATATAGTGACGGTACTACACACGAGTTTGACGATAAAATCAGCTTAACTTAACAGGCCGTTCAAAGATCGCATTTTGAACAAAATGTAATGCAAAATTAAGGATAGCTTATCCCAAGGCCTACAAAATAGTTATTTCCGATTTGTGAAAATGTTTTTTTTTGTCCCGACTTTTTTTGTACAAAAATATCAGAAACAAGATGTTAAAAAACGGAATATATGTTAGAGGACCACATATGTGATATGAGCAATACCAAAGACAAATTTCAAAGAAATTTATTTATTTTGGTAATTACCTATGGCTTTCTGAGTATGGCAACTAATGACGTCATATTATTAAAATTGTGTTTTGAGGCTTTTAATGACTAAATTGTACAAGCAAATGCCGATACTGTGTTTCCGATACAATATTGGTCTAGAACTAACTTATTATCTATATTTATTAGTTTCACATTTTGACCTCATGTGAACTGAACTTGACCTGAGCTGGACACCAACTTCAATAAAATGAGTTCAGAGGGTCAAATGACAATCAATTTAGAATTATGCGTGTGAAATAGTCAATAAAACATGTGTCACATGACTTTGGTAGTTGCTTTACCCATATAAACCTTTTGTGACCTGACCTTGAACTTTTCCAACAATCTCACTTAAGATTATTCAAAATGGGTATTTTATCACTTTGGGCACTTTTGGTTGATGATGGTCGCAATCAAAGGCTTTGGATAGAAAGTATCGCCTATACATTGAAATGCCTCGATTTTAAACTTTGACGTGACCTTGATCTGACATTTGACCTCAATTAAAAAATACAGTATGTTTCATATACGTCTTATTGAGAGCTTACAAACGCCACCTTGTGCGTCCTGCTGCAATTATTGGTTTCGGAGAAAACGAGAGTCAATATTTGCCCCCGGGCAATGGCGTTCGACTGAAACCCCCGGTCAATGCCGGGTTTATTGCATAATGTATATAGGTATTGAGGCTTACGTCAGCCCCCCCGTCAAATTTCCTTAGACGAGTTCCTGTGGTTAGCGGCCGGATATAATCACTGTCTTTACAACAGCTGCCGATTAGAGTCTGCTGAATCTCTTACGTCACTGCATAGCTGATCACATCTGTTCAATACCGGAATGATTGGCTGATTACTGTAATTCCCTAAAATATTCGCATTAAACATTTCCTGCACCTGTGACAGTGTATTTGCAGTACCTAGACATTGCCATTTTCAAGTTTGGCATAATAAGAAGCATCAACGAGACCTTGCAGCTCTAATGAATGACTGCAAACTGTATCGCAGAGGTAGTGAATAAATTAAGTGGCGCAATAGTCTGATATTTGCCGTTTAAATCTAGAGCTATAACATCTCTACGCTTTTGTGTGGCAGAGTTAAGTTCCAGATAAGGTGCTTGGAAGGTCCAATCAACATTCAAAAATAATATAATCGACGATGGGTGTGCTGCGTGGTCTGTTAGGTGTCCGTGCCATTCAAAACGTCTTTATCTCCATGCATGCAGCACGAAATGCCTTCAAAAAACGGCCACGCATTTATGCATTCAACACTTATGCTCACAAAGTGCAACCCCATGTCACCGCGCTCAGATGGGTGGTGATACCTGAATGTCGCCCCGATGCAGTGGTTCAGCGGCACAGGCGGTCAGGAGGGTCACCTCTACCCGTCTGACCCTATCGGCGACTGTGCCCGCTCCGTGGTCAGGAGGGCGGTCAGGAGGGTCACCTCTAACCCGCCTGACCTATCGGTGACTGAGGCCCGCTTTCCGTGGTCAGGAGGGCGGTCCAGGGGGTCACATCTACCCGTGCTGACCTATCGGTGACTGTGGCCGCTCCGTGGTCAGGAGGGCGGTCAGGAGGGTCACCTCTACCCGTCTGACCCTATCGGCGACTGTGCCCGCTCCGTGGTCAGGAGGGTCACCTCTACCCCCCGTCTGACCCTATCGGTGACTGTGCCCGCCCCGTGGCCCGCGCGGCGGTCAGGAGAGGTCAACCTCTACCCGTCTTGACCCTAATCGGTGACTGTACCCGCTCCGTGGCCGGGGGTGGGGGCGGGTCAAGGAGGGTTACTCTACCCGTCTGACCCTATCTGGTGACTGTGCCCGCCCGTGGGCCCGCGCGGCGGTCAGGAGGGTCACCTCTACCCGTCTGACCCTATCGGCGACTGTACCCGCTCAGTGGTCAGGAGGGTTACCTCTACCCGCCTGACCCTATCGGCGACTGTGCCCGCTCCGTGGTCAGGAGGGTCCCTCTACCCGTCCTACCCTAATCGGCGACTGTACCCGCTTCCGTTGGTCCAGGAGGGTTACTCTACCCCTGCCTTGACCCTATCGAGACTGTGGCCCGCTCCGTGGTCGGAAGGGTTACCTTACCCGTCTGACCCTATCAGCGACTGTACCCGCTCCGTGGTCAGTGAGGGTTTACCTCTACCCGCCTGACCTTCGGCGAACCTGATGACCCGCTCCGTGGTTCGGAGGGGTCACCTGCTACCCCGTCTGACCCTATAGGCGCTGTACCCGCTCCGGGGCCGGGGTTGGGAGGCGTCAGGAAAGGTTTACCTACCCGTCTGACCCTATCGGCGACTGTGCCCGCTCCGTGGTCAGGAGGGCGGTCAGGAGGGTCACCTACCCGCCTATATCGGCGATTGTGCCCGCTCCGTGGCGGGCACAGTCGTGACCCCGGAAGACACGACACGCCAACACAAGCCCTCGTATCGCCGATCAGGGCGTAGCGACGCCTCCCGCCATCGACACAATCCAATCAAGTATTCCAGTCAGACCCAGGGCCAGCCGGCGCGGCCGAGCAGCGGGCGGCGGCCGCCCCGCCTCATGAGAGCCGCCGCCGCCGCCGCCGCCTCCACCGCCCAGCCGCCGCCCGTGAAGGTTACCGCGCCGCTGCTGTGACCTCAGCGCCCCTAGTGGTGACCCGCGGCGGCGCGCGGCGCGGCCGCAGCCACTCTCGCGTTCCCGGCCGCGTGCGAAGGTGCGGCGAGCGGTGCGCTGGCGAGACGAGACGAGCGAGCCGGGCCGAGGCGAGTGGTAGCGAGGCGCTCAGTGGCGAGACGTGAGTGGTGGGTGACGGTGACGAGAGACGTCAGTCACTGCGAGTGAGTGTGTGGTGCGACGCCAGCAACACCTGTGACGGTGGCCGTGACGCCTGTGACGGTGACCGTGACACCTGCGACGCTGACGGTGACATATGTGACGCGCGCGCAGTGTGACGGCGTGTAACGCGAGCACGTGCCGAGGAGAAGTCGCCGCGATATCGGATACGGATTCAGCGCAGTAGGTGAGTAGCGGGCTGACGAGATAGTGTTGAGGTTGAGCAGCATGTTTGTTGATTCGCCGGCCTGCACTCGTGTACCCGGGCTGCTTGTGTTTTGATAGCCAGAGTCATTACAGTGACAGTTTGAGCGTTGTATTCTGGGGTGTTACAACCGGGATGGAGAGTTAAATTTTAGCTATTTTCCGCACTAAGCTAACATAATAAGTGTGCGAACCTATTTATCGTAGATTGCGTTGATTACAACATTCACTGATACGTATCCTACAATCGATAATTCATCCCCCGACCTTCCATCGCTGACGATCAGGATGCAGCGACGCTTGTTTGCAGTTAGAATACTGCTATCGACGGGGAACCACAAGTCATATATAATCTCTCCTCTTTCGAGCGTCTGTGAGGCGTATTATAAAAGCTCGACTGGATTTTTTTTCGCCGTCGTTAACGTGTTACTGACATGCGACTCATACGTCCTGTGATAATCCTGTGATCATCACCCAGCCATCTGACCGTCTGGCACGGGCTGGCTCTGCGGTCGGACCTCGCTTGTGAGAGCACGTCTCTGTCCGGGGCTGGGCTCCGTTCATGATGTAGGTCACCCACCGGGAGGGCGAGCGAGCTCTCCGAGCGCTGAGCGCCGGCCGGCCGCGGAGCGTCAGCCGCCGCCTCCTCCCACCCACACCGACCTGCCAGGGCCGAGCGAGACGAACGACACCGAAACGTGTCGCCGTCCAGCCGCTGAAGGTCAAGCTGGAACGCAGAGGTCAGGTCAGACTGGGCCACGATGAGCTCAGTGGGTCGAGATCAAAGGGCCTGTTCCCGTCGCGCCTCTAACCACCTCTAACCTCCTCTAAGTTGGTCTAACTGCAACTACTCTGTGTTAAAGAATACGACTGGACCAAGAAGGAGAAACTTGAAGGAGGTTAGAGGTGCGACGGGAAAAGGCCCATAGAGTTCAACTTCAGTTTGAGCTGGTCGGGTAGACTGGTCTGCTGATCAAAGCAGGATCAGACTAGGCGGGGCTGAAGTTGATGTTGAGTACATCTGAGCGGAAGAACCGTTGACCAGCTGACCGGTCAGTAGCAGACCAGAACAGCTGGGCGATCAGGACGCTGCCGATTATCACACACGTGGTGAGCCGCGAGCGAAAGTGATGCAGCGACCGCGCCCTGGGCACAGTGGCGTTCCAGAACAGCGCCAAGGGGCACGGACGGAGCTCGCACCAGCCGGCCAGTTCGTAGGTGAGAGTGAAAGTTGAATCTCATGATCGATAGTCGGAGAGAGAGAGAGAGAGAGAGAGAGAGAGAGAGAGAGAGAGAGAGAGAGAGAGAGAGAGAGAGAGAGAAGAGAGAAGCGGAGAGAGAGAGAGCGAGATAGCGAGAGCGAGATAGCGAGAGCGAGATAGCGAGAGCGAGACAGCGAGAGCGAGATAACGAGAGCGAGATAGCGAGAGCGAGATAGCGAGAGCGAGATAGCGAGAGAGGGAGTGGATTAACAAATATGACGTAAATAATTGATTGTCAGGAGACGAAACAATCCCAATTGCGATTAAGAGAAAACCAAATGTTATTTTTAAGGTTTAATAGCAAATCCGCAAAGCGTTCCCAGTAACCACCACATCATTAACATAGTTGATGAGCGTGCTTTATCTGGATAGGAATTATGCAATGAACTTAATGCATCGTAAATGACGCTGGACATCTCTGTAAAGACAAGATCATTTATTTATCAGCGATTTCGCTGAAACGAGTAATGCATATACCATGCTATAAAGGTAAATAAACTGGATGCTGCTGGAAAGCCTGGAATGTTATTATCAAGCATCAAGACCTTGGCATATGCTATAATGAATAAAGGCAGTTTGGATCACGATCTGTACGGCGCAAACTTAGGAGGCATACTAGGCCCTTAGAGAAGTGGTGGGTCACTGATAGCAAATTTTACTTCTTTAAATTCTCATCGCCACTTGATCAGGGTACCACGAGTGACGGATCGATGATGATGATGATGATGATGATTGGGGTTTTAGGGCGGACCGACAGCGAAGGTCACATGGCGCCCAGTTGACGGATCGAATTTTCAGTCTCAAGATGCTTCTTTAGCGAGTCAGCGAGTGTAACTGTAGTTATGTAGCTGTAGTTATGGTGTAGGTGTAGTTAGAGGCGTTGTTTTACCCCGAACATCGGGAACACGAGATAGTTGCTGAAAAGACAGATCGCGAGCAATCCTTGGCTTAGCCCGCTTAGAGGGTCGTAGTGCCCTCGCTCCGGGAGTATAGCCATGCTTTGCCGGGTCGTTAAATGCAAGGAAAAGTGTGACTTTTTTACACGGTAGTCTGACTCAGTGGCAGAGTGTAGCTCGCCTTTCTGGAATGCAAAATTACATCAGTGGTGACTAGCGATCTCATCATAGCTCAGGTGACCACCGGTTAACTGACTACAGGCCGTCGGGTTTCTAACTGACATCTTCCGGCGTCTTTATCACTTTTTCCCGACGGCTGACGCCCTCAATTGGCGAGCTTGGCGAGCTCAGTGAGGGCCCGACGCTTGGCACTGATACAGTGAGTCGCCACAGCGCCTCCTAAGAACTAACTGGCTCGAGCCGCTCACGGCGCCGCAAGAAACTCGCCTGGAAAACACTTCTGTGACGGCGCACAAAAACGGGGCCACGTCAGAGGGCGGCCTCTTCGGTGGGTGCGTGGCCACCCACTGGCCGGCCCGCATGGCAATGCGCCTGTCGCGGCTAAAAACGCGCGCGCCGGCCCCGGTCGCGGCTCGCGCTGTGCGGCGCGAGGTCACGAGACCGGCGTAGGTAGGAGCCAGTGGCGGCGGCGGGGGTAGCGGGGCTCCCGGGTCGTTTTTGTCACCGTTGGTCACCTGCCACCGTCAGTCCGTCTCACCGAGACGACTCGCCGAGGCGGCTGATCGCTGGACGACTGAGGTGGTGGCACGATGGCGCAACACGCCATGCGCTGCTATTGAATCTACTGCGCCAGCTCCGCCGCGACAATTACGCACCATATTTTTCCACCGTGACGCAAGACGCCTCTGAGGCAATGGGCCACTCCGGAGCGGCGTTTCATGTAGCGCAAAGTAGCGAGCTATTCCTGGAGATGGCTCATTCATCGTCATTTTTACTCACTTGTTTGCTCTTTTTCCGTTTGCTTTTTCCCTCTCTTTTTCCAATCTCGGAAAAACAGAGCGCTAAAAACGCCACGGTGATGACACTCAGGCGCGGCGGCTGTTATTGGTCGGCCTACTGACGTGGTGCGTGCCTGCCTCCAGGCACGCCACAGAGCGCTGGTCGCTGGTCGCGTGCCCCTCGACTCGGGAAGGGATCCGGTCGCCGGTGGCTGTCGTCTGCCTGCCACCGAGCTGGCTTCCAAGTGGGGCTGCCGACCCAGTCTGCCGGCGCAGCCCAGCCGCGCACAATGCCTTTCTTCCCCTGGGGGCGGCGCTGACCCGTCGTCGCCGCCGTCGCCGCTGCCGTCGCCGCCGTCGCCGCCGCCGGCGCCGACGCTCTCTGACCCGTGACGTCAGAGGGCCGCGTCGACTTGGTCGCGGCGCGTCCGACGGCCGAACACCAGTCGTAGTGCCGCCCGCGTCGGTTTGGTACGTGCGGTGAAGCGCGCCGCGAGCGAAACTGGCACTGTGAGAGCGCAGACGGTGGACTGCAGTCAGATACTGACTGGAGTGAGAGAGTAACGGAGACTGAGCGAGGGAGTGACTGGGACTGAGAGAGGGAGTGACTGGGACTGAAATAGGGAGTCCGACTGAGGCTGAGAGTTGAACGGCAAGGTTTAAGAGAAGAAACGCCAACCGGCAGTAGAAGGGAGACCATCTGAAATGTGAGTGTTAATGTGACCACTTGAGTCGTTGAGTGTGATAGGCGCCGTTTCAGACGTTTGCTTACACTCGCGTGGTGATGTTTGTCCTGGCCTGTGATCGCTGCGGGGATCTGCTAAATGGCGGCGGAAAAGCCTGTTAGCACGCTGTTCGTGTATTTTGGTAGAGCCGGCGCGGCGGTGGGGCTCTGAGAGAGAACAGGGGACAGAAAGCGGCATCACTCGGTGTTTATGGAGCCATGGAGCGGCCAGCGCTAAATGAACGAATCGGTGTCGAGGTTACCGACTATAAGGCAGGTCGGTTTTTAAAGAGGCAATGTTTAACACGTAAAATTACATGATAAGATAATACTTTATCGGCGTGGTTAAGTGGTCGTCATTTTTTTTGCCGCTGGGTCAGTGGAGTGCGAATTATTGTTTTGTATTCAGTAATACGGATTGACATACTATCTCAGAACTTGATACGGGGAATACCTACATGGAAAATGTGCTGCTCTCCGGTAAATTCCTGTGGTTGCATGTCCAGTTCCACAAAGTAATGATTGTATCTCCCTGTTAACCACCAGTGGACGTGGTCAGAACCGGTCTATCTGTGAAGGGCGACTCGCATAGAAATAACACTAGTGCTAACCCGTCCGCTTCGCTGGACGATCTATGCACACAGACTACATTCTTTTACGTTTTATATCCGTCATTCTACCGAGGTACCTACCCGTCAAGGGATCATGGCTTGTGACTTTAATACTTTCATTTCGGTGCAAACGCCTACATTTTTCGTTTACCGCCCTTAATTGTGATAAATGTGCACACAGCGTCACCTATAGGTAAAGCATATTCACTGATGCGACACCAGCGCCACCTTATAACATATTTCGCAAAATCCAAACCTCGCTGGCTGCGTGTACTTGAAGTTTCCGCTTTTTCAGGATATCGGTATTATCGGTGTAAAATTGTGTTGTGTTAATTTGTATAAGCACAGACATCACCTCAACTTGAAGGAGGGCAGTTTCATGTTGGGAAATGTAGGGAACACATTAATACACACATGTTGCCATGCGATCTGCAAAAGGAGTTTCTTAGATACTATTCTATGCTAATGTGTCGAAACTACATAACATCTCGTATTTATGAAATGTATAAAAAAATTGTTGTGGACGAACAGACAGACAGACAGAGATATACTTTTTTAAATTGTAAGTTAGATCCATTTTGACCTTGCGGAATTCTCAGCCACGTGAGTTGGAGGTGGCTCATTCTGGTCTTACCCCACTTTCCATGTCTTTCGCTCGTTCAAAGTTCACTGTTGTCTGTTACGACCGCACGTGATTCGAATTGAAATGGAAATCGCTGCCGTTCCGTTGGTCGGCGCACCATTTTGTACAATCCGCAATACCGCACGTGACGTTGTCGACCGTATAGGCTGGTTCACTCAGTCATATGTAGTCACCCTATAATATTCGACATTTCTCAAGCCTCGATCATTGTTCATAGGCGTAGGAGCCGGGGGGCAGGAAGGCAACTGCCCCCCCAACATTTTCGGATTTTAACATTACGCCTATGGACGTTGCATGGAAATAATCGACTTCAAAGTGCCTTTCCCCCTCCCCCCAACTTCAAGTGAGTTCCTACGCCCCTGATTGTTTCCAAACGAAAGTAGCATGCTGCTGAATATTTTATCATACTACTTGCATACTTGTGAATCAGGGGCGGATCCAGGGGGTGGCCGCAGGGGCCGCGGCCCTCCCCCGTCAGGACGCCAGAAGGGCGTCACTTGGGCGATGGCGGCGCCTGGTGATGGGCAGCCCGTGAGGAGCACTCAGGGTCCCTATTCTGACTACAGGGCGCCCCTCATACCACTTTGGCGCCCCTATCAGAATTACAGGGCGCCCCTCAGACCACTCACTGTACCTTTGGCGCACTTGGATTGTTGGAAGGCGCCCCTAAATTGGCCTGCGGCCCCCTGAAAAGTCGTGGGTCCGCCCTTGTTGTGAATACTTTCTTCTTTAAAATGCTATATTGTATGACAGACATATTTTGAATGAATGGGCTATAGTTTCTTGCAAATAAAATATCCAATGCGCACCCGATGCTTCAGTGTTCCATGAATATATTATGAGGTCCAAGTAAGACGTGATCAATATGATCGTTGCCAAGATCGTTGCCAAGATACATAGACTTCGGCAGTGAGCGACAATATGGTCAATGTTTTACATAATTGCTTGTCGGGAGCTCCAATGTATGTGCCATGCCATGTTTGCGAAACAAATGATCCCGGGAAATGCTGCATGTGTAATGAAAATGCGATGCCTTAAATATTCGGATGAGGAAAGAATAAATTTAGCCACATAATATATCCGACGAATAGCATAGTGTGGTCCAGATCATGTGCTCCAGGAGTTCCACAGATGGTATCTTGCATCATAAAAAATTGACACATTTGGAAAGAAAACGCATGCGGCATGCCATACGCATGAAAATGCTTGTTCGCGATCCAGTTAAAGTAACCTGATGAGTCACTCGGGATGGCAGGAGATCACCATTCAAGCAGAAAAGGAAAAGATGCTCTCGCCGTTTAGCTGTGATTTGGTTTGCTTAATTATTATTATTAAAACCAAAACGTTCGTATGTATGAGATCGTTCAAAACGTATGAGGCGTCCGTTTTATTTGACGGTCCACTGCTCAACAACGGCGAGAGCTTTGGTGATGACGTTTTCATCAATACAAAGTGTTCAATCATAGTCTGTGGTACAGTTTGGAGCACGTGCGTTGTTTGTTGCGCTCGTGAGGGGTGTATCCTTGCATTTTTCGGGCTGCGGCCGCTGCCGTCAGGGTTTGACGTGCTTAGAAAGCTGGCTGCATTTTGGACGGATTCAGAAAACAAATACTCTACTAAGTAGTTTTGGTTAAAAGGTGTTTTACTGAACGCTTGTATTGCATATTTTGTACCAATGTGTGAAATAGGATACATTCCCGATTCCCGCTTTTCTTGGGCAACCAGTCTTTATTATAAACTATATTTGTTTACAAAATGGCATAAACGCAGCCAGGGCCAAGGCCAGCCGGCGAGGTGGTTGGCAGTCACAGACGCGTGGTAAACGCACATCATGAGAAGAAGCCGTGATAAGATATCAACGGTGAGAAACTCCGGGATCTGCGATTAATTGCTTGGGTCGTTTCAAATATTTCGAGGGCTCTCAACTGTAGCTGTCAACAAGATCCAACTAGGATGGAGATGGTTACTGGTAAAAGTAACTATCAACGCATCACTGCCATTGGCGGATCTAGGATTTAGCTTTTTGCGCCATGGGGGGCATCACCCCGAAACAAATCATCAAAATTAAAAAAAAAATCGTCGGATTTCGCTCCCTTATCCATTGCTAGACGTTTCAAAATAAACTTTCCTTAGTAAAAGTTGCGTAGATCTCCTTCTACACCAGTAAATGTGTAAAGTTGCGCCGATTGCAGGCGGTTTGGGGGGCATTCGCCCCTGATGCCCCCTCCCTCCGCCAGTGATCACTACCATGTTGGACATATTGCGCATTTCGCATTGTCGGCTATCTATAAGTTATAACTAAAAAAAAATCGATCAGTTTTTTGTGACATACCAAATGACTTTTATCTGGAAGTGTTCTTTTTTCCATGACCGCCAAACAGTCATAGATGTAGGAACAGGGGGGGGGGGACCATGCCCCCTTATTTTTGGACCATTTTTGTTGTTGCTAAAACACGTTCTTATAATTAGCGAGAAAAGTTATCGTTCGCAAAAGGTTCGCCAAGACGAGGAGAGCTCAAATCTGCAAAAAAATATACCATAGGGGAGTTGGGTTTCTCTCAAGACGAGATCAAAGTTTTACTCCCCCCCCCCACACACACTTTTCGTGACGTTCCTACGTCCCTGCAAACAGCTACTGATCGGAGCTGCAGTATCATGGTTTCCATTAACCAGACTCTGGTTACACAACCAGCAACTGTGCTCAACTCCACAATATGCGCATTGCGCAACGATAATAATAATAATAATAATAATAATAATAATAATATGTAATAATAGCAATAGCAATCATTGACCGTTGACGTATATTCAATTCAACGTTCTGCTATTACGTTTGACGACGTGCCGTTCAAAGTTTTCCCTTTGTTTCGCCTTAAATTAGATGGTATTTTTATTTATATTATTTGAGAAAATGCTATGCTATCTGTAACATGTTTATATTTGCAAAAACATAGTGCAAGGTAAGCTTCATGTAAAACAATTAATTCGCATGTAGGTACCTGGTACTCACTACGATGCCCACAACTCATGTGCCAATTTCAATAAATTGATGAGTGATAATATTCCTCGGCTATATTTTTTCAGGGGATCCTTATTGCGAATGAAGTGGGGTTATCACGATCAGCCACCGTTAACTCCACCCTTCCATGCGATAACGAGCGACATTGGGGCCACTGTAAGTGTCGATATGGACAGATAGCAGGGGGTCGGAGGGTAACACGTCAACCAGTATAGTTTGTTTAGGAGATGATCAAAATATCCCACATGGCTGCAGGCTGAATGAAACTGATGAACTGTCTTTATGGTCCACTCTTTTGAATGTTTGCTGCAGATGCACAGCTCATTCAAACATTTGCAAACACTGTAATTATATCAATTGTAGTCATATAGATTTAACCCTATTCTCTACAGGCAGCCATAATTATGTTAACCTGCGGGGAGGGCAGATTCTGCTCCCCCCCAGAGATCTCGAAAACTGATATGCTGATTTCTATGGGACGAACACCGTTCGATCCGT
>VOPJ01002585.1:0-34958 GCA_014673585.1 Semibalanus balanoides
AATCTAAGAAAATGGTCTCCCGAAAACTTTGGAAAACTGCTGCCTGGATCATCAACAACAATTATTGTTATGCAGTATGCTGTGTATTGTGTCCGTTGTTTTGTGTTCTTTACCGCCGTGTGTGTAGGACAGCGTGCTATCGATGGTGGCGCCCTCTGTTATTGCCGACTCGATCGGGTGATCGTCCGTACAAATAACGCTACCTATCATTTCGGCGGGATTCAATTCAATTTCGTCGTAGGCTTATATATGGTTCTGCTCTGAACCATTGGAAATACTGCATCCTGTGATTGTGCACCATTATCTCGACTCCCGTAGTCCCTACCCAATAAGTACGTTTTATTGGCAATACAAAAAACGTTAAAAATAAGATATATTAGCCGAAAACACCGAGAACATGGTACAGTAATACGGGTCCAGCAGGTGGTCCAACAAAATATAACGTAGGTGGTCAAGGGACTGGTTACATGCCGCAGATCGTCGTAACTGAAACCATGGTGTTTGTAAAACAAACTAGTTAAGATATGTTGCTACTTTACAAGTCAACCTGGAGAAACATTATTAATTCCAAATTTAGCATATGACATACTATCACGATTCGGTAATGCCTGGCATATTAGTCTCAGTCGGTATATAATTCCTATTGTCTCTTCTCGTTCACAGCAAGGCTTTTTCAGTCTGTCCAAGGCGGGTAATACCTTGCTCTGACAGTCACATTCAGGAAGTTGTCAGGTCTGTCACGGCCACGTAATACCCTGCTATCAGTCAGATTCCAGAAATTGTTCTGTTTGTTAAAGTCAGGTAATAGTGATATGGTATGTTACCCTGGTATGTCGAGCAGAGTCGGGCAATAGTGTAGCCTGTCTGTCATAGTTGTTGAAAGTGTCTGTCTGTCTGTTTGTGTGTCTGTCACAGTCGGGTAGCACCGTGGTCTGTCCGTCTGTCTGCCTGTATTTATGTATGTCTGTCTGTCTGTCTCTCTGTCATAGTTGGTTAATGCTACTCTGGTCTGTCTGTCTGTCTGTCCGTCTTCCACAGTCGAGTAATAACTAAAAATTACAAAAATTATTTGTCTGCCCCCTCTGGCATGTCTGTCACATTCAGGTAATTTGTCTCGGTGTTCCATTCGCCGAAAGCAGCCAATGTCGTCCACAGTTTCTCCTTGCTGTCCTTTGTGGTCTGCCGCACGTGCAGGTACTGCCCAGTCAGCGACTTGGGGCAGGTGAAGCGGCGGGCGAACCCTGACGTCAAGAACTCGCCTTCCTGCTTGACACAGAGGTCGGACTGATCTTCAGACGCGTCGGTCGAGTGGTTTCCTACGTAGATCTCCGTCTGGCACAGGTGATGTTGATCCCCCGCCAGGTAGAGCACGGTGCTGATCTGTTGAGGCCCTCCGGCTAGTTGTTTACTCCATAGCGCACGTCGATTGTTCTCTTCCTTCGTGCTGCCTCGGATGCGTTTCGAAGTCCGCTTTAGGACAAGATTCTTCGATTTCGCAATCATACATCAGCCAGAGCCCCGGTGACGCAATTTTCTGCATGACTCAGCATTTAAAAGACTGGCAGTTGTTTTGCTCCTACCAGGACACCGCAGTCCTTATTCTCCGTGTTCCAATACGGATCCGTCATCATCATTACAGGCCACAAATCTGTTCGACTTTTCAGATCAGAACCATCAGCGGTGTCGAAGATCCATTCGATGCGCACATCGTTGAACCCAACCCCGATCTCCTCTTCAGGCCCGATGCCGAGGGCTTCGTAAAGATCTTCTACGAGCTTCTTGCTGTCAGGGACGTACTGGACGCCTCCAAGCTTCAGACATTCGAGGGCAGCCTCCTTGCTGGGAAACTGGTCTTCCGTCAGGTGAAACAGGCGGCCAGACACGTTGGTGTAATTGTGGTCGATTCCTGGCGTCGTGGTATGTTCGGTGGCTTGCTCTGTGGTTTGTTCGGTAGTTTGTTTGGTGGTTTGTTCGGTGGCTTTTCCGGTGGTTTGCTCTGTGGTTCGTTCGGTAGTCTGATCAGTGCTCTGTGTGCTGTTCGTTTCGATATTTGGTCGGCAGAGAAGTCTGTTGACGCGCGTCCATCCCTCGCGGCAGGAGCAGGTCTTGTTCTGATAACACTCCACACCCTCCGGGTCACCCTCCTGTTCACCCTGTTCACTGCTCCTGTTCACACCTGTCCTGTTCACCCTCCGGGCGAACAGGACACAGTCGTTGTCTTCGTGACATGGCTGCCCCAGCCAGCTGATGCCGCGGCGCCGGCCGGTGCTCCAGTCTTCTTCTGTCTCCTGGGTGACATTAGCCGTCAGCAGGACGTCGGTGAGGCCGCACGTGCCACTACTGGCCTCGTGCTCGAACCCCAGGCAGCGGGTCTCAGCCAGACAGCGGTTACGACACTTGCAGAGCGAGGTGTTGGTCATGGTGTGGTAGCGCATGTGGTCAGGGTAGCGTTGGGATCCATTGGCGATGCCGTCAAACTGGAACGCAGCGGGAGGCAGGGAGACCGATCGAGTCTCGAGCCGCCTCAGTGCGTCAGACGGGAAGTGGGACAGGTTACCCACCTGATCTTCGTAGGACTCTGCTGGCACCGGCAGCAGCAGCAGCAGCAGCAGCAGCAGCAGCAGCAGCAGTGCTGTCAGGATCAGCGGCAGCGGCGGCTGGCCGGACAGGCTCGAACGTCCTCCCATGGCGGCGTCCAACCGAGGAGTGACGGCACCGCCATCGACCCTGGCATGCGCCACGGAATAGCCACGTAACGTTACCACGAAGGACATGGCAACCGGGTCAACAGTGCACCCCAGAGGCCAGCAGCCTTCATGGGGCTGCTGGCCTCTGGTGGTTGACAAGAACCGAAAACATCTTTTGAAAGCTTGTCAAAAATCACATTAAAACAATTGCTTCGTCTTTTTTTGTCTGGTCAATATTGATGGCACCAGAGGTCATCAAGGGTGTTTTTTAATTGTCAGGATCTCGTTAAAACTTAAATATCTCAAGAAACATGTTAGCCAAGTACCTCACACTTTGGCAGAACTTTAACTCTTCCTAAAGCATCTTATTCGCCATGGTTGTCTCACCTCATCTTCCCGCTTATACTGTTTGGTGTACAAAGGACAAAGACGCTGCCTTCTTCTCTTTGCTCTGGTCCTGAATACATTTTTGAAAGTTTTTTTACAGGATTCTGAGTGGTCTACTCTGAAAGTGCTCTGATTCAACGGCTGGAAGGTTCAACTTATTAAAGACAATGCCGTTTTTTATGAAGATATTCACAGAATGTGCCTCTGTGCTGTATGAAATGTATTGCATAGCAAGCATTAGTGCTCGCTAAATTCAGAGACCCGTAATTCAGCCATGGGCGGAATGTGAATGAAAATTGGGTTGGTAGGTACAAACCCAATAATTGGGGATTGAACATTTACGCTTATGACGCGATGTGGTACAAATGAGGCTCTTAACCCTCGCCTAGGTAGGGGGGTGGATGCCACACCTCAGTTTTTCCCAAATAGCTAACGTAGTTTGTAATCGATTGTGATACAACTTTCAGTACCCTGTTTTTGAACAATTTGACATCTACTCTACACAAAATTCGAGCTTCCAACTGTCATGACCCGTGACCAATGACCTGTTTATAAAGGTCATGACAGGCGAAACTGGCGTCCCGTAGTATCGATCCTTGTTACTTGTGCAGTTTCCAAGTGTTTGATGTTCAGGAGCAAATGCCAAAGGTGATTCCAGGTGACAGGTGTGTGTCGTCTGCTAAGATTGGGGCCTCGACTGACACTTTCTGAGGTCAACTGAGTTCATTGACCTCCGATGACCTCTGATGACTTTTTTTGCTTCTGGCCACTTTAAGGACAGTTTTTGACGCTGGTTTCAAATCTAGGAGCCATTTGACATAATTATATTTTTCACTGGGGTCATCCACTGCCAAAGGTCAACCGAGGTCACTGACCTCAGAAAACCTGCATTTTTTCATTTGGTCTTTTTTAGGTCATTTTGAGTCGCTGATTTCAAATTTGTCATGTATTAAGAATACTAAGATGTTCCTTTGCCATTTTGGCTCGATCAGTAATCAATTTTCACACATTTACTATTTGTGACATTTTGGTCTTTGACATGACCTCATAGGGCACCTATTAATCCAGGACCTTAAAATCATAAGTCAGTGGCTTCCTCTCATCACAAGCAACACGATCGTTGTGTAATCGAAGCTCTAGCTAAAATAGGGGCGAAACGCCAGGGGGTCGTACCCCCCTTAACCGGACACGCAGTGAATTCGCCCTACCCGCGCAAGGGTTAAAGGGAAATAATTTCCTTTTCCCAATTGCCACACAAATGCCACACAGCTGTGACTTGAAATCGATAGACGAGAAAAAATTACTGTAAGCTCATCACATTTTGTATACAAATATTATTACTGAAATATATTTCCAGATAAATTTGATGTGCTTTCCACACTTGCAATAATCGGTATAATAAGTTGTTTGCAAGTACTTTTGGATCTCGTCAATCTGCAGGCTTTTTCTGTCTTGTTTGTTTTTTACGCAGTGGAGTAAAAAATGTATTTTGAATCCTGCTTGTTTCGATGATATGACCGTCGACTGCAGGTATACATATGACAGCAATTTAATGAGCAAAGAAACTTAATTAGCAGTTTACTTTGGCCCCCTATGATGGCTTAGCTATACTTATTAAAAAAAAAAAATGTATAACTTCGTAGCTGGCTGTACACAACACTATGGTTTATATCTTCATCACAAAAAATCCCCCAAAAATCGACAATAAAAAACTTGCAATTAAATCGGCAGCTCAACCTTGCCACCCACGACAGCCTATTTAGCGTCGGCGATTTTTGTTTCATTGAGCAATCAGAGACGTTGGTCGTTGTAAGGCATCTTGGCGCTCTTGCTTTATTTCTGGCCCTGTGATTTGCTTACATATAGGACATAGGGGTAGCGATCTGGCGCAGATGCAGTATTCCTGTCTTCTGTGCCGGTGACCCGGGGTCAAATCCCTGGGCGGGCAGCTGAAACAGTCGACTGGCTCCCATATCATATCCCTCGGAACAAGGTGAAAGTTCCAGCACTATGATCCTAAAGAGGATGTAATGCTTGGTCCACTGACCAAACGATATAGGACGAAGGGAAGGACAACGTTGTCAGTGACTTTCATGAAGCTCACTACGAACTTCCTTTTTTCCAAACTTTGAATTGGGAACATATTTATTATTATTATAACATAAATTATATCATTGTTATACCTTATCGGAAACCTAAGAAATTGTCGCAGAGCAAGTAAAAGGCTAATATTTCCCTTGAACAACGAAGTGCAGACCCAATGATTTTCTAAAGCTACGCCCCGTAATTCACCCCAGCCCCAGGACTCAGGCTAGTCGTGGCACTTAACATGCGGACTTGTCATGTACAAACTACGACAGAGTCAATCTGCACTTATGGCTCAGCGAAGTGCATGAAAGAGCAATAATACATCACAACATAATGAAGCTTGCTCAATCAGGGTACCATGTTGAGCCTCAATGGAAAGCAGAGTGTAACGGATAGCTCAGCTCGCGAGTCTTGATTACGATCATGCGTCTTTATAATGCTAATGATGGCAAGGATTTCATAGCGTCGCAACGGCAGAGTAGCATGATGCCCATTCATTTTGTTGACATGTATTCAGCGAAACATAATACTTTGATATGAGGCATGCTTTTATTTACATTGGTCCCCTGATCTTCGTTTCAGAATACAAGTATATTGTTTGTAGCCATTCACCGCAGTCGATGCAATTAGAGATTTGCTGCATTAAATGCAGCGATACTGTTCTGTTGTACAGGTAATAAATTGTGTGCGAATAATAATGTGAACTTACTTAATCAAAATAAAAAATAAAAAAAGGCATCAAGAGGCGTACTTGTGGCGGGCATTTGGTCATACACCCACCCTTGAGCGCCAGAAACGTCTGTCGATTACCCTTCGGCGCCCCAATAGATAACAATAAATAGTAAAGTGAAAGCGAAGGCCTCCTGCCTCGCGGCCGGCGCTGATAAAGCCTGCTCGCCCGAGCTGGTCACTGTTACGTGTTAGGCACTTACTTTACACTTAGGCAGTATTTTAACTCTAAAAAATGTATCTTGTCTACAAAACAAAGTTGTTTCACCTCATCTTCCCGCTGGTACTGTTTGGTGTAAAAAGACGCTACCTTTCTCTCTTTGTTCTTGACCTAAATATTGTTTTTGACAGTGACTGCTCTGAGTGCTCTCCTCTGAGACTGCTCTGATTCACCGGCAGGCAGGCTCGATTTACAAATACAAATGGCGTTGTAGAGGAAGATATGCACATTTAGTGACCCTTTGCTGTATTAAACGCAGTGTTTTACAAGGCTGAGCATTGATGTTTGCTGAATTCAGAGATCCCGTAATTCACCCCAGCAAATGGCTGGTAATCGCACGTAATATACGGTCTTGTCATGTACAGACCACGACAGAGCCGATCTGCCACAATGGCTCAGTACAGTGCATGGATAGAGCAATACTACATCACAATATAATGAAGCTCGCTAAATCAGGGTACCATGTTGGGCTTCAATGGAAAGCAGAGTGTAACAGATAGCTTGGCTTGCAAGCCTTGATTACGATCATGTGTCTTTATAATGATAATTATGGCAAGGTTTCAGAGCGTCGCAACGGCATGATGCCCAATCGTTTTGTTGATGCGTTCAGTGAAACATAATACTTTGATATGTCATGAAATGATTTACATTGGTCCCTTCATCTTCGATTCAGAATAGAAGTATATTGTTTGAAGTCATTCCCCGCAGTAGATGCAATTAGAGCTTTGGCCTTTGCCGCACTGAATGCAACGATACTGCTCTGCTGTACAGGGAATCGTGTGAACTTAGTACTTAACTTATCATAAAATAGAGCATTATAAGGTATCAAGAGGCGTATTTCCGGGGAGCATTTGGCCATACACCCACCCTTAGGCGCCCGTCGAAAAACCTTCGGCGCCCCAATAGGCAACAATACAAAGGAAGTGAAAGCGAAAGTCTCCTACCTCGCGGCTGGCGCTGACGGAGGCTGACCGCTCGAGCTGGTCACTGTTACGGGATTGGCACGGACCTCACACTGTAGCGTATTTTAAGTTTTAACCCTTCCAAATGTATCTTGTTCGCCATAGTTTTCTCCCCCCATCTCAGAGGTCTAAAAACTGACTTTCTCTCTAACCCCGGATAGAGCAAATTTGGAAGAACTTAAAAAAGAGAAGAAAGAATAAGGGTATACATGGCCCATTGCCAGTTGTAACGCCTTACCATGCTTCATGCTTCAATGCTACATCCTTCGTTTAGAACATGCTCTGGCAAATCGCACAATTTAGTTGCCCCGACTTACTGCACTTTCTGTTTTATACAACGTAGGTTTCCCGAAGTCAGAGCAGAGGTTAGAAGAAACTGACCTGTCGATGATGGATCCAGTTAATATGTACCTTCACGATTGGGAATTTCGTCCTTAATCGGCAGTTATAGAAAACCGGCATTTTTTTTAAGAGCCTCGTCACCCAAGCACCCCCTGGACAGGAATATTCCCTCAGTTCACAAATAGGACGGGCCTGCAAGTACCGCGCGACTGACACGTTATATTATGGACCCGCGTGGCTGGGTCACGCAACCCGTAAATCCTGCGATCAAAGCAACGGAAAACACGGGCGCGAGGCGCCGGCATGCATATTACGGCAAGGAATATGGCACACGGTGACACGAGTTTCTTATTTTTAGGAAATATAAAAAAGCTATGTGCAAAATGTGTGTCATTAGGAGCAGACTAGGGTAGGTTAAAATGTTTATAATCTTGACCTTGATGATCCCATCTCCCTAATCACAGCCTCTATTGGGTTCGACTTCGCGCAGTATTACCCAACACGAATATAATTATACACCATAGATAAAAATCAAGAAGGCTTCTGAGTCATGGCATGCACAGCTGATTACAAAATTTATTTTTTGGGAGAAAGTCTGCAACCGGTTATAGAAAGTCGGGCACTTTTTTAGACCTCTGTCCCATCTTCCCGCTCACATGGGCGGATCTAGAGAAGAGGGGGAGGGGACACGGGGCCATGTCCCTCCCAAAACGACCCAAATTCGACGCAAATTTGACACATTGCCTGAGATTATCGTAAAACTAAGCAACTTTTACCAAGAACGTATGTTTTAAATCAGTTTATGATAATCAGTTTCTGATGCAAGCGAAATCCGATGAGTTTTCAGAATTGTGCGAGACTTTTTGGGATTTGCCCCCCCCCCCAAACTGACAAAATCACCCGTTCTGGATCCGCCTATACCTGCTCATACTGCTTTGTGTACAAAGACGCTACTTCTTCTCTTTGTTCTGGACCAGAATCCAGTTTTGTTTTGCTGTTACTGCTCTGAGTGCTCTACTCTGAGAGTGATCTGATTCACCGGCATGCATGTTCAATTTACAAATCATTATGTCGTTATAGAGGACCATATGCATATTAAGTGTCCCTGTGCTGCATTAAATACATCGCCTATAACGAGGCTGAGCATTGATGTTTGCTGAATTCAGAGATCGCATAATTCACCCCAGCCATTGGCTGGTAATCGCTCGTGATATGCGGTCTTGTCATGTACGAACCACGACAGGATCACTCTGCCTACGTGGCAAGTGAAGTGCATGCAAAGAGCAACAATAGGTACATCACAATATAATGAAGCTCAATAAATCAGGGTACCATGTTGGGCTTCAATGGAAGGCAGAGTATATTAGATAGCTCAGTCCGCAAGCCTTGATTACGATCATGTGTCTTTATAATGATAATGAAGGCAAGGATTTCAGAGCGTCGCAAAGGCTGAGTGGTATGTTGTCTATACGTCTTGTTGATGTGTTCAGCAAAACACAATACTTGGATATGAGGCATTCTTTTATTTGCATCGGTCCCTTCATCTTCCATTCAGAATACAAGCATATTGCTTGTAGTCATTCACCGCAGTTGATGAAATCAGAGCTTTGCCGCATTGAATGCAACGATACCGCTCTGCTGTACAGGGAATTGTGTGAACTTAGTACTTAACTTATCATAAAATAGAGCATTATAAGGTATCAAGAGGCGTATTTCCGTGGAGCATTTGGCCATACACCCACCCTTAGGCGCCTGTCGAATAACCTCCGACGCCCCAATAGACAACAATACAAAGGAAGTGAAAGCGAAGGTCTCCTGCCTCGCGGCTGGCGCTGACGGAGGCTGACCGCTCGAGCTGGTCACTGTTACGGGATTGGCACGGACCTCACACTGTGGCAGTATTTTAAGTTTTGACCCTTCCAAATGAATCTTGTTCGCCATAGTTTTCTCCCCCATCTTCCCGCTCACATGGGCGGATTCAGAGAAGAGGGGGAGGGGGCACGGCGGTCATGCCCTCCCCAACCCACCCAAAATCGGCGCAAATTTGACACATTTCCTGAGATTATCGCAAAACTAAGCAACTTTTACCAAGAAAGTTTGTTTTAAATCAGTTTCTGATACATAAGCAAGCGAAATCCGATGAGTTTTCAGATATGTGCGATACTTTTTGGGATTTCCCCCCAACTGACAAAATCACCCGTTCTGGATCCAACTATACCTGCTCATACTGCTTTGTGTACAAAGACGCTACTTCTTCTCTTTGATCTGGACCAGAATCCAGTCTTGTTTTGCTGAGAGTGCTCTTCTCTGAGAGTGCTCTGATTCACCGGCATGCATGTTCAATTTACAGACGAATATGTCGTTATTGAGGAAGATATGCATATAAAGTGTCCCTGTGCTGTATTGAATACATCGTATAACGAGTCTGAGCATTGATGTTTGCTGAATTCAGAGATCGCATAATTCACCCCAGCCATTGGCTGGTAATCGCTCGTAATATGCTGTCTTGTCATGTACAGAACCACGACAGGGTCGCTCTGCCCTAATGACTCAGTGAAGTGCATGGATAGAGCAACACTACTCTGAGCAATACTACTCTGAGCAATACTACTCTGAGCAATACTACTCTGAGCAATACTCTGAGCAATACTTACTCTGAAGCCAATACTTACTCTGAGCATACTACTCTGAGCAATACTACTCCGAGACAATACTACTCTGCGAGCAATACTACTCCGAGCAATACTACCTCTGAGCAATGACTAACTCTGAGCAATACTACTCCTTGACGCAAGTAAACCTACTCCGAGCAATACTACTCTGAGCAATACTACTCCGAGCAATACTTACTCCCGAGCAATACTACCTCTGAGCAATACTACTCTGAGCAATACTACTCCCGAGCAATACTACTCTTGAGCAATACTACTCTGAGCCAATACTACTCTGAGCCAATACTACTCGAGGCAATACTACTCTGAGCCAATACTACTCTGAGCAATACTACTCGACCAATACTACTCTGAGCAATTACTACTCTGAAGCAATACTACTCTGAGCAAACTACTCCGAGCAAATACTAACTCTGAGCAATACTACTCGAGCAATAACTACTCTGAGCAATTAACTACTCCGAGCAATACTACTCTGAGCAATACTACTCTGAGCAATACTACTCTGAGCAATACTTCTCTGAGCAATACTACTCTGAGCAATACTACTCTGAGCAATACTACTCTGAGCCCAGATACTACCCGGAGGCAATACACTCCGGAGCAATACTACTCTGAGCAATACTACTCTGCATCAATTATACCTGAGCATAACTACTCCGAGCAAATACTTACTCGAGCAATACACTCTGAGCAATACTTACTCCGGCAATACTACTCTGCAGCAATACTACTCTTTAGCAATACTACTCCGAGCAATACTACTCTGAGCAATGCTACTCTGAGCAATACACTCTGAGCAACTACTCCGAGCAAGTTACTTACTCTGAGCAATACTACTCTGAGCAATACTAACTCTGAGCAATTACTGACTCGGCAAGAACTACTCTGAGCAATACTACTCTGAGCAATTACTACTCTTACAATACTATCCCGAAGCATACTACTCATGAGCAATGCTACTTGAGCAAAACTACTCTGAGCCAATACTACTCGAGCAATACTACTCTGAGCAAACTCTCTGAGCAATACTACTCTGAAGCAAAACTACCCGAGCAATACTACTCTGAGCAATACTACTCTGAGGCCAATACTTACTCTGAGCCAAACTACTCGAGCAAATACGACCTCTGAGCCAATACTACTCCCGAGCAATTACTACTCTGAGCAATACTTACTCTTGAAGCAAATACTACTTCTGAGCAATACTTACTCCGAGCAATACTTCTCTGACAATACTACTCTGAGCAATAACTACTCTGAGCAATACTACTCCGCAGCAATACTACTCTGCAGCAATTACTACTCTGAGCAATACTACTCTGAGCAATACTACTGTAGATCACAATATAATGAAGCTCAATAAATCAGGGTACCGTGATGCGCTTCAGTTGAAAAGCAGAATATTACAGATAGCTCGGTTTGCAAGCCTTGATTGCTACCATGCGTCTTTGTCATGATAATGATGGCAAGGATTTCAGAGCGTCGCAAAGGCTGGGTTTTATGCTGCCCATACGTTTTGTTGATGTGGTCAGCGAAGCATAATACTTTAACCCGCGCACCGACGAGGGCGAATATCCGACCCCGGAGGTTTTTCAAGAACAGCGGAAAAATCGCCAAATTGGCACAGCTGTTCGGACGTAAATTACCCACACTTTGTGAAATTCTTGATATCCTACCTTTCAAGGTCACGTCGTCAGGTTACAATAAATGACCCGACCTCAAGCCACGTTTTTAAAAGTTAGACATTGTGCCAAAGCCACAGTGGATAACCAAATAGTTTGAAACCCACAGTGTGTAATAATAACGAATGTATCTACAATGCATTTTTTTCAACAAAAAAAAAATATATCGGTGACCTAAGGTCATGTCAATTTCGTGACCTCTCATTATAAGTCATTGGGAGCAAATTAAAATGCAGACCAATCGGAAAACTTTACCTAAATCTGGTCAGTTTGCATCAATATAACTATTTTGGACCTAAGCAGAATAACGCATTTTTTAATTTTTCCAGCAACATTTTTTAGGTCAAATTAATCGTAACCCTGAACATTTTTTTGCTTTTGTATAGTACCTCTTCTGCTACGTGTGGCAGAGTGATACGATTATCACCATTCTGTTTTGTATCGATTGCCATCAAGTGATATTAAATTTTACGTGACTTTAACATGATTAAAGTTCAGGTCAAATCTTTAAATTTGAACTAGGTAGGTCATCTAATACATCATTTGATGCGCCGTGATGACAAAAACGCGATGATGATAAAAGCGTTGCTCTAATTTATATAGGTAATAAGTTATTGGCATTTTTTTTAAACAAAATTTAGCACTATAACTAGCATAGTTACTGAGATATATGAAGGTTTCTGTGGCAATGTCCTAAAACTCGAAAATTTGCCCTTAGATAACCTCTGGTGACCTGAGTTTTGACCAGAGTGAAAAAACGAAATAGTTTCGAGAGGATGTTTGACGACGTTTCGAACAGTGTTTTTGGTCTGGGTCTACGTTCTATAGGAGCCAAGTTAGAAGGAGGAGGTGTTCACCCCCCCCCCCCCCCCAGTAGGCGCGCAAAATTCAGAAGCACAGTTGGATGCGGGTTAAATTACATCCAGCGTCATGTAATGATATCAAAAGTCTGGGAATATACTTCTGCTGTTTTGTTAAGCGGGAATGCAATGTCCTTTTAGTTGCAGAATTACCTTCTGCTGTTTTCTCAAGCAGTAAACCTATGTTTTGTTGTTTTTGTGCTAATCGAACACCATAAGACTGCTAAAATGAAAAAAATGAGTTACAGATACACTGCAGCCGAATCGTTGGCAAGAAAGATCGGTAGTAATACTGTATGTGCGATCAAGATGCTCAAGTAATATATCTTGACAAACCAAAGACAAATAAGCAAATACATTTAGTTCAGCTATACTAGCTTTGGTGTTCGCATTGTAATTTCAACATGAGTTTGCTCATTTTTTATCTGTGTGCAGCGCCTTCTAAGGAGCACAACGCATTCTGTCTAGATGGCGCAAGGCTCGCGCTATAATAGGTATGTACTATGTACCGCAAATATTACTGGGCGTAAACTGTACACGATCTTGAATCACGATGTTGAGAGCATTTCGTCTGTGGAGGGGGAGGCACTGGAAGGCCGATGGAGGAGGCACTGGGAACTGATTGCGATGCATAGATGTTAACTGTGTTGCTTTTACGGGGGATATAGCATGAGTGTTGCTGGATGTATTTTTCCTGCTTCGGTTTGGCTGGAGAACCATAGTCGTTTTAAAACGTTTATGTACTATTGGTTCCAAAATAAGCGTCCTGCTGGCTTGGCCGGCACAGCAGTTTAAGGGAGTATAACACCTTGGAAAAATTATGAAAAATGGTGGAGATGAGAGCCACTCATCTGGGCACTCATCTACATCAATCCACAAACTTTTCCCAAGGCGGTATATTCCCTTTAACTGCTGTGCCGGTCAACCCCGCGGGACGCTTATTTTGGAACCAATAATACAAAGTGAATAATAAGGAAAACATGTGAGGGTTTATAATCATATGCACTAAGTTTTCACCGCAGAGCACTTTGTGAATAGCATGAACGTTGCGAGAACCGTATTTACATTTTTACAAATAAATTGCGTGCATGTGTCCTTATTCCTTGTTTAGAGTCATATTTGTATCTGGATCCCAAAGTCTAATATGGGATCCCAGTGGATCCTTCGACATAAAATGTATGCAAATATTTAATCCCAGTGGATTCCTCTACTTAAAATGAATAAAAGATCCATGGCATAAAACATGCAGGATTCTGGAATATTTGTGAATCCCTGTGTCTATTTTGTACTTGGATCTGATATCAGATGTCAGGCGTAACAGCCTGAGGGGGGCACCGAGGGCCATGCCCCCCCCCCCCCCCTGAGCGAAATAAAATAACACTAGATAGAAATGGATTCTTTGAAAACCCGGAAACCCCCCCGTTCTGCAGATATGGCTGAGAGGAGCAAAATGTGATTTTTTTCCGACGTGCCCCCCCCCCTGACCAAAATATTGGCTACGTGCCTGTCCCATGTAGATCCCGGGGCACAGAACACAGATATCCAGATCTCAGCTGGATCCCGGGCTTCCAGGACATGTATGACTGACGTATTTTTAAGGGGAATACGGGCGCCGTTAAGTTGCATTTTGACTAATAAGTGGCTAAATAATTAATATAAATACAAATGCATAATGGCAGATGCAAATACTTAAGCGCTAAATGAGGAGAAAAGACTCCGCCAGCTTTGTTATGGAGCAAATTACTTTTTTATATTTGTAATGTTGGTATGTTTTCCGCACTTTGTCTGCGCTGCGCACAAGAAAATGTTTTTAAGACCTGTTGACTGACTGTTGAGTGAACTTGCACCAGCAATTTGTCTGCTGCAAGCTCACTCAAGCATCTGCGAAGGTCCGCTCTTGTCGGCGCTCTTGTTACTGTTAATATCTGAACAATAATTGAAACAGGAAGCTATTTGAAGTATTTTTTTACAGAATTGAGCAATTTTTACCGTAATTCGATTTAATTCTAGATATCATTGCTTGCGAAATGTTGTACCTACATGACATTTAATCATAATTCTTGGCATCAATGGCAGAGTTGAGAAATCATGTGTCTCCGGGTGTCCACTGATGCAGGATTCCAATCTCTTGTGATAGGTTCCGTGATTCAACAAGTTACTTTGCTGTGTCTAAGTGTTTCCTTGAAAATTATCCCCTCCCCGGAACTGCACAGTTGTACGAAGATCTGCATATCACTGCTGCATAATGATAACATCAGCTTCACGTCAGAAAATCTCAGAGGACATCAGGCTGATCATTAAGGAAGGTCATTCTGAAGTTCCGTTGTTGAGTGGCGAAACTCTGGCTCAGACCTGCAGAAGTACTCCCATTGCTTCCTGAAGCTGATGTATCTGGGTCCGATTGTCAGACGGGTGCCCTGTGTTAAGTGTGTTCTGGCTGTCATTGTCATGGAGATCATATATACATAGAGATGCCCTGCCTTTGCTAAAGCACTTGATTTTGTAGTAATTCTGTGGTTCTTGTTAAGCATATTTTGTTAATATTATTGACGCCCGTGCTAAACTTACGTTTTGTCTTTTGTGTTCAAGACAGTTTTGTAAGTAATGCTTATAATAAGGGAAAATTTTAAAAAAATTATCTTCTCCGAGAAAGATGTAATGGGCATAGGCGCACGCTATTTATGGGGAAACAATAGAATAAACTTATTGCTTAAAAAGAACCACTGCATTGCCGCAGATTTATGTGCCGGGACTCTCTATGCATAACAGATGTGTATATGATCTGATCTCTATGGTCACGGTGCCCTGTGTGAGGTGTGATCTGGTTGTCACGCTCCCATGGCAACTAGGTGAGACTTCCTGCACGACATATGGTTACCGCAATGCCGTGATTCCCAATAATAACAGCCGGTATAGTCTGGGTAGAAACACGCCGATTACGCCCGTATTCCCGGAGGAACAGCGAGCGAAAATACCACGTGATGTCACAGTGAATGTGTTTCATGAAATTGCTCCGGAGGAATGCCACACTTTCAACAGATTACAAAGTTTAACAATGACAGATTGGTGGGTTTGCCCTGGAGCTGGTTTGTGTTTGAATGCTGATGGTTATACGTTTTCTTTTTCGAGTTTGGTATGAAACTTCCAACATACGATAATTCCAAAAGCATGAAAACATCCGGAACAAGGAAGGAGAAATAGCTTCGATCGCATTAACACATCATTGCAACATACGAACAGGTGTTAAGCAGCTATTCTAACACTAACTGACTTCAAAGCCAACCGAGATTCAACTCACTCCAGTGGAGATTTAATTAGTGAATTGTTGTTGGAAAATATTGTATGTACGAAATTCAAAAGAAATAACATGGCAAACGGCAGATACGAACGCAGTTATTCACATAGTATTTTTCAGCATAACTGCCAGAGACTCGAAAACTCGTCAGAAATATGGGGCCAGTGGAACATTTATCTCGTTTTGTGGAAACCCCTTCATCAAATGCAATATCTACATGCAGACTTAAGCTTATCTCGTCTCATTTTACCTATTGCTGATTAAACAAGGCCTCAGTTAACAAATACAGCCCGTACAGGATTTGAGGCAAAAGTGTTAACCAAAGGATATTTCAACCTCCATTGTCTCTTCCATTCCTCCGCGTGTGATAACCACCTTAAAACACCGCACAAATAAACTCATAAAGGCACTCATCCCAACGGTAGCGATGATTGATAAGGTTGACATATTGTATGCTCTTCTTCTATAAGCTGTTAATTGCGCAGGTCGGCTGAGCTTTGCAATACAACATCCAGCGTGCTGAAACCGTGGGCGAATCAAATATGACGTAGCTGCAGGGAAATTATTTACATTTGTATATGCATTACCAAACATGAAAAGCGTGTCAAATGCATTCCGGTTACTATTGGAGACAATGCATTTGTATAACCTACCACTCAATTCCAAAATGTCTCAGAACTTGAATCGTCAGCCCAGGGCTGTCGAGTTTCAATAATCCGGTCCTCCCTCTTTTTCCATGCCGTCGTTTTTGTGTGTATTTTCCAGCTGGCATTGAATCACCAGGAGCACAAACTTCCCTTCCCGCTAAGCCGTCCTACCGCGTCCTGTCTATTGTCTAGATAGAATAACAAGCAAGTTATTCCGATGACTCGTGCGCGCCATATACGGCCTCGAGTTGATTCTTTGTACGGTGGGATGGACGGGGTATATATATCGAGTGGAGAATGAAGAAGCCGTACTCATTGTGACCCCAGTGTTCAACACAGACACAGCAAAATGAAGCCGGTGAGTAGCTGAGGGGTGTGGCGGTGCACGTGGAGCTGTTAGGGCTCATTCAGCCATGGTCTTCGGAAATGCATCCATCAAAACGAAGGAAATGTAATTACAGCGCCTTCAGCGTAGTTCAAATTTAATGTACTGCGCTTGAGATCACAGCTGTTAAGAGGCACGCCTAAACGTTAATTGATGCATGCCTTAATTATATTAACAGTAACATTATTTAATCGTACTGTTTTTTCTCCAGCTTTTTAGCAATGTCTGAGCTGCCGTCTTCAGTGTTTCGAAAACCTAGCCAATACATATTCGCACATATAACATGATGTGACATAGGTACTGTTTGTACAACATGTTATAACTTGTATCGTAAAACGGAGACAGTTCCCGAAATATGTATGCATACATTCGGTATAAACTACAGCAATGCTGCTTTTGTAATTCGATATACCACGTAAAGGTTTATTCATGTACAAATTGCGAACATTTACATTATAGCTATCGCCATCTGTCATACAAATGTTCATTATCAATGCATTTAAATCACAGCCAAGGCAAAATGTGTAAGGGAGTGTGTAAGTGCTCTGGAATACAAATGTATAAAGTCGCATATATAACTCAAATATTTGCAATTGCAGCGATATATGATCACTAATTTATGATTGCATTTGACGTGACAGAATATCACAACTTTTTGCACATTGCGTTTTTGTTTGCTCTTTCACAGAGCAGTCGCGATGTCATTTCTCCTTAGCTGCAGGAACAGTGGCACAGCACATCTAAAATCGTTCAACATAGCCATTACCGCATGCTGTCGTGACCCGTGCTCCTCCTTCCAGCAGTACTCTCCAACATAACCATACCCACGTGCTGTAGGGAGTCGGATTGCGCTCAAAGGGACACTGCCACCTTCCCAAAAGTTCTCAAATGTACGCTGCTTGTGGTGCTTAATTTGAAGTAATTGCTGCCGAACACGATTATGACATTTGTTTCTCACAAAAATTGCTCAATTTCATGAAAAATGCGTTACAATATTTGGGCTGATGACGTCATATGAAGGATTTTTTTGGAGAGAAAAAAAAATCACGCTGCCATAAGTATGACTAGTGTATGGCTAATGTATGGCTAAAGGTAAAACAAGTCGACTGTAATCAACATTTAGGATAAGAGAGACTACGCATCGGCTCAGGGCCATTCAACTCATTGGGGCTGGGGATGGTTACAGATGTCAAAACCAAAACTCGAATTTCTCTGTATTTGACCTCGTGGTTGTTTTAACTTATACCATACATAACTGCAATGCCAAGCACGCCAAATGGCTATCTCAACTCAAATATAATGTTAAGGAAGTGGCAGTGTCCCTTTAAACACGACATTTCTGCGCCACCACTCGTCACGGTGCGCGTAAAGGTGACCAGAGCTCCCCTGTCCGGCAGGTCATCGCTATTCTGCTGCTGTCCGCTGCGTGCGCTGGCCTCATCGAGGCGCGGCCTCACGACCACTACCAGGCCCACTCTCACCCGCACTCCCACGGCCCAACCGGCAGCTCCCAGAGCTACAGCCAGGACGACGGCTCCTTCAGTCAGAGTGGTGGCTTCAGTAGCCACGACGATGGTTCCAGCAGCCTGAATAGCGGCTCCGGCAGCCATACTGGCAGCTCCGGCAGCCACGATGATGGTTCCAGCAGCCAATTTGGCAGCTTCAACAGCCACGATGATGGTTCCAACAGCCAGACTGGCAGCTTCAGCAGCCACGATGATGGTTCCAACGGCCAAACTGGCAGCTTCAGCGGCCACGATGATGGTTCCAGCAGCCAATCTGGCAGCTCCGGCAGCCAAAGTGGTTCCTTCAGTAAGCAGGATGATGGTTTCAACAGCCAGAACAATGGCTTCGGCAGCAACAGTGGCAGCTCCGGGAGCCAGGATGATGGCTCCAGCAGCCATTCTAGCGGATTCAACAGCCAGGATGATGGCTCCAACAGCCATTCTAGCGGATTCAACAGCCAAGACGATGGTTCCCATGGCGTCTCTAGCAGCTCCAATGGATTCGATGACGGTTCCAACAGCCACAACTCCGGTTTCAGCAGCCAGCAATATGATTCAAACAACCAGAACAGTGGTTCTAACGGCCGCGACGACGGTTTCCACGGCTCCAGCCGCGACGACGGTTTCCACGGACACTCTGTCGGATCCAGCGGACACAACAGCGGTTCCCACAACAACTCGCACAACAACTCTCAGAACAACTCCCGCAACAACTCTCAGAACTCTCACCGCAGCAGCAGCTCAAGAAGCTCGTCCAGCAGCCGTCAGAGCTCCAGCAGTTCTCACGGATCCCGTAGCAACCAGGGCTCCCGGCGCTGCACCACTTGTTCTCAGGTTGTCGTGGCCACTCCCGTCTACTACTGAGAACGTTTGAGCTCTCCCGTCTACTGTTGAGAACGTTAGGAAGCTATCCCGTCTACTACTGAGAACGTTTGAGCTATCCCGTATCCTGTTGAGAACGTTAGGAAGCTATCCCGTCTCCTGTTGAGAACGTTAGGAAGCTATCCCGTCTACAACTGAGAACGTTAAGACGCTGAGAACGGTGGATGGAGGCGGAGAGTCATCCCTAGCGAAAAGCATGCCCAGCTCGATCGATGAACTATCGAAAGTTATTGATATCGGATCGAATTTGTTTCGATAGTACATCGATAGTGGGGTTGTTGAATTTAGTTTTGAAATACAGTTTTCTACCGGAAATTTATGAAGGTGTGATGAAAATAAAACTCAAACGATTGCATTATTGTTTTTACAGAAAAATATACAGTGGCGGCGCCAGCCTTTCGAGACTGGTTAGGCAGTTGCTTGGGGCTCGACAATTAAGGGAAATTGAAGTAGCATGAAAGCGGGTGGCAAAGGCACTGGTAACCCATATATCATTACATTTTTGCGATAATACCGCATGTTTGTTTCGTGAAAAGGCAAACTTTCGTAAGGATGTGAAATACAATAATTGTTTCGTTTCCAGTCAGCCCGTACAGGTAGAATACAATAGAACCCATACAATTGTCATGCATTCTTTTCGGCACATTCGGACCTGAAAATAATTCGAATGATTCGTTGTTTTGAATGAATGATAACCTTCTTAGGATTCTGATCCTTCGCCAAACGCATACAATAGATAAAGCCGCTGAGTCGCCATTTTAAAACGATGTAGACAAATAGTTAACAGGAGAAAAGGCAATATTAACCTGTGACAAGTCGGTAAGGTGGGACGTCCCAACACATCATCGAGTACACCAAAGGGAGGCGACAGTGCTGTCCTCTAAATTAAGCTCGACTGCGAGGCCTGCCGTCTGTCGAATGATAAGGGTGACGTGCTGTCAACTTGAACAAGTATTTTGTCGTTTGATTGCTGGTTTTCTGGTCAGTGGTTAATAGACCTTTCTATTTTAAGTATGTATGACATAAATACCTGCAATATCTGGAAATCATGGCATTAACTATGAATGTGCAAATACATGTATATAGATGCATCCAAAGAAGAGTGATAGGCAGTGATACATTATTTGTGCGTAACAGATATCATATCAGTAATATTTGTGATAAGGGCAAACATTGTCATCAGTATTATTTATATCTTAAGCAGTTACGTTAACCAGTCAGGTTCAGGTATTTAACAAAAGACACGTGATTGTATTCCGCGCGAGAAATAAGCTGATAATTCGGGAGCTTTATGGTATCATATGATTATGATATTCAATTGTAGGAAATTATGACATTATGATTATATTATTAGGATATTATGCTATTCAAACATTATATTATTTAAATATCAAATTACTATAATTTCAGAATATCGCATCAAAATGTATTGATAATAAACATGATATTTACTGTCAAATTGATTTACCCTTTTAACATTTTATCCAACAAATATGCAAGATGAGAGACAGGAAAAATATTGCAAATATGGTGTCACAACGACTAAAATGACAGTATTTCAGTTCAGACTCCAATCCGGGTTGCTTAAGCTCCTAAAGTCATAAGTTAGTTCCTAAAATACCATTATCACGTTGCATTGTTATCGTGTTTTGTCGGTGATAATTTCACCTGTCGTCAGTTGCTGTAGTTAATTGCATCTGCAGTCACAAACTAACAAAAACCAATCTACGTTTTCCTCTGCTACAACTACCACTACAGCAGCGGTCTTCAGCAGACTGGCAGATCAACTGGTAAACGAGACACGACTTGCAATCGTAAAGCGTGTATTGACTAATGCACTGCGACACCGAGCTGAAAACGGATCGCGACAATGCGATGCTTTCGCGCTGCTTCGCGCTGCGGAGGTGTGCACACGAAGCAGATCTGCGTACCCACAGTGTGAACGTACACACGTGATACAAAACATATACACTTCAGCAACAAAATAGCTTTTACCGGAATTCTAGACCAAACTGGCATTAGCGAACTGTCCGAGATGCCATCAATTGACTTCACACAGCGACACCTTGTGTGAAACATAGAACGTGTCACACCGGAATATTAACGGTATAAAATTATGTACATTTGCGAAAAATTGTGGTGCTATTTTTAACACACAAACAAAATGGAGTTCCTCAAAAGTACGTAAAAGCTACATCTCTTGCAAAGTTGCAGGGGATGTGTGACTATTTGCTAGAGTATAGTCTTGCTCTTGACTGAAAACCAGCACCAAATGTAACAACTTTGAGTCACATTCACTGGCGGATCTAGTGTGATTTGTTGTGGGGGGTCAAATCCAGTGGCGTATTTCGAAAAAGTTGTTGAGCGGAGGAGAGGGTAACGGGCTAGCAGCCGTTAGCAAATTATTAGCAGGGTAGGGCAAAGAGTAGAGCACGTCATCGACCCGTGAAAAACTTACGTTCGGCCTTTTTTAGGAGGAAATCATTGTTCGAGGATATTTCACGTGGTGCATGGCCCTAAATGCTTCCCCTTTGATCCACCAGTGATCACATTAAGCGTATAAAACCTACAATTAGCTACCATTCATCACAGCTCGTTTCCATCGACACCAAGCTCCCCGGATTAGAGAAACCACCCACAAAACATAGCACGTGGCAGGATAGAAAGACGCAACAGGCATCAGGAACATCTAAAGCTTACAATACCGCTTTGCATAAGCGTAGGAATCGTTTCTAATTACTGGAATCCCTGCTGGGATTGCTAGAATCCCTGCTGGGATTGCTGGAATCCCAGCTGGAATCCCTGCTGGGATTGCTGGAATGGGATTGCTATAATCCCTGCTGGGATTGCTATAATCCCTGCTGGGATTGCTATAATCCCTGCTGGGATTGCTGGAATCCCTGCTGGATTGTTGGCACAGAGGAGTAGGTTTATCGAACACGCAACGTTGTAGTTGGAGAAGATCGCTATCGCAGGCTGTCGATTAAACTATAATTGATGGATTGCCCGATTTTTTACCTATGCATAAGTTCAGATTGTTTACCAAATACAGGTAGTTGCAATTACACAGATATCCAAACAGACTTTTTAAATACGGGATTATAATCGAGTGGATAGTACCTATAAGCAGGGTTATAATCTCCAACACTACAAAAAAGCGCTAGTACACTGAAGTACTAGTGTAGTGACTCACATGAGCTCCTCTTAATCTAAAGCAACGATGTACCTTCACGGTTTCTGTTATCGATCGGAAGCTGCCAACTTGATACACTCCACTTCTCATCTATTCTGTCCAAGTGAATACAGGGTGTTTCATAAAAAATGGCACCCCTATGTTCTTCGGCTCATATCTGTCGCAGCTTTACCCGAAGAGAAACACCAGATATACCATTCTAAAGAGCGAACAATTTACGTTGAGACCACTATAAACATATATCGATAGATATTCATATGTGGCTACACGATGTCGAAAGAAAAGGCTTGTCACAAACTCTAGTGAAACGATTTCGGGATTTAAAAGCAAAAATAGTTTCCATACACAAGACCGTAAATCAGATCCTCGAATCAGAGGATCCACTGCCCGGTTTATGGCACGCGCCAGAATTGTTGCCCCTCACATCTACATTGTTGCCCCTTACATTGTTGCTCCTTACACCATGTCACACGGCTTGAAGCGTCAGAGAATTTCTGGAAGAATCATATCCCAGCTACATCGAGCCGGAAGCCTGGCCGACTAAAAGTCTGGACTTGAGTTCTCTTGATNGGGCAGGATCTGCCCCCCGCAGGTTAACGTAATTATTGCAGCTCGTTAACTGCATTGCACCATCCGATTAGTTTTACGCTTGTAGTGGTGTACCATATCTGTAAACAACAGGCGATAATGTTTGTGGTCGCTTATAAGCGATATGACTAGGAATCATGAACAGATTCAGTGACTGAACCTGTCCCAGATTGGGTGACAGAACCTGGCCCACTCGTCAGAGGTCACACTTTTTCGTTTTTTACTGAAAACTGGGGAGAATGGGGCAGAATAATGCTTAGCACAATGTTCTGGACATTCGTGTCGGCCCATGACAGCATTCAAAGTCACTAGACAATTCTCTGAATGGCCACAAACCAAAGTTTTGTTCACCTATAAAAAGTTTCGATTTCTGTTGAAAAGCATGGTGCTTATCAAATTCGGCTGTTCTTTAACATATCAAATTTTACTTTGAGTGGACAGTGTCACTTTAATTAGGTAAATATGCTATTAAATTATATAGGTCAGTTAAACAATAAAATTGTGCAATGATATGAGAACAATAAACCATGTTATGTAATAGTGGAGTAGGATTAACAAAATCCAAAAATCATGTCCGATCCAAAGACTGATTTAATATGACAACGTTGACCGAAAATGGTTCGATGAGTCCAAATACACAGCAACACACAGTTGCGTGATATTATTACTCGTTAATGGTATGCCAGTAAATATGCTATGATAATGGTTACAAATTGTGTGAAAATAATTTTATGTTGAATTTGAATAGGCCAGACCAGATATAGGCCTCAATATTATGAATTTGAATGGGCCTAGTCTTGGTCTGGGCTTAATATTCATGGACTTCAGCTGGGCTGGGGTTGGGGTCGGGGCACCAAAGACGAACTATGCTGTCGAATGCCCTTCGGCGCCACAATAGATAACAATACAAATGAAGTGAAAACGAGTCTCCTACCGTCGCGGGGCCGCTGGGCGCTGTTTGGGGTCTGGCTCGGTTGGCTCAATTGTCTGGTTGCATGTTTACGTTATTGGTCACGTTATCATTCTCACTACTTTGGCAATACTGTGGTATTATTCTGTTAAACGCGAGCTAAGCTGGGGTTAGGTTGGGGGGGGTGTTTCTATTTACAACCCCACTCCTCTGATCTCCAGATTTACTGGACCGATCTAAAACATTGGAGCGGCATTCGATATCCTTGTTACATTTTCGAAGGAAATATAAAATTGTTAACCTCAAGGTCACCAATGACATCACAGGTCACGTCAAAGACGGAATGTTTGACCGTGTCATCGAAGTCCGGTGGATGGAAATGTCGCGCAAAAATGCGATTTTAAGCGCATAACCAGATGAATAATCGACATGGTTTGTGTGTCTAACACTTTCAATTACCAGTCCAAGCTGTTTTTGAACTCGGGTCAGGTCAAAGTCATCCGAGGTCACGAGGTAACACTGCAGATTATGGTCATTAGGAGTTGTACAACTAAAACGCAGAAAAAGACCTTCAAACATTGTTCTTCCTTCCATACAAATATAAGTGAAAGGCAAACAACGTAAATGCAATTTGGATGCATGGGTCATACTGAAGAGGTGGTCGAATTTTGGCTTTGAATGATTGTAAGGCAGTCTTTTTTTAAGCTATCACCTTCAAAATTGCTACACATATTCATTGGACTCTTTACGAACATATATCCATGTTTATTGAAAATTCGGATTATTTAAAAAAATATTTAAAAACAAAAAAAAAACTTTTTATTTCTCAAAATTTAAAATTTAATTAAGTTTTGACAACTGAAGATCACAGTTACCCCGTATACATGAGCACAAACTTACGGATCATTTACGTCAAATTCCGGTAAACGTCAGTTTCGGCTCATGTAAACCGGTTTCAAGCGCTGCCAAACTTACGGAGATTTGCATGTAAATTTCCGTTCGCACAATGGGAAATTTATGTTTAGGTCGTCATTTACACCACTATAAACGGAATTGTACGGTCTTTTTTATGTATAACATGCAACGATTATGTTTTTAGTATCAATATAATTTATTTTGATCTAAAATAGTTATGATTTTATTGCCAAAAGAGATGAAATGCTCATTCAAATGAGGTATATTAATTATCATGATTTCCTCTCATCTCTATTTGCGGCCATTTGATACAAAATCTGTTGCGGCGGCCAATTTGTGGTGCTGTAATAGACCGTCGAAGCTGTTTGGTACACGTGCGTGTTATAGTTCCGAAGGTGGTTAGGTCACTGTATTTGTATTTGTGATTTTGAAGGGTGGTATTTTCCAACATATTGTAATTTAGCATTCTATTAGAATGTAAGATAATAATGTGGAATATGTTGGGATGCAAGCTGCGCTCATAAGGACGAATGGCGTGTCCGCACAAACTGACACAAACTTACGTAATTTGGCTGCACTCGCGCGAAGCGCAAAATTTCGTTCATGAACGAGATTTCCCTATCAAGCTCATGTAAACGGGGCAAATCAAATGGAAATTTACGAACCTGAAACTTACGTAAATTTGATAGCGGCTCATGTAAACGGGGTAAGTGTGATAGCTGATTGCAATATCTGTCATTTGGTATATAACAATTACCTTTATCTTATAAACTGTATTTTGACAGTGTTTCCCGCAAAACCTTATTTTTCATAATGCAACGCTGAACATGACTTCACTCTGACATTATTCCTGGTAGACCTATTATAGTCTCATTTTTTGCCTTCTTGCAGAATGTGTACAATTAATGTGAAATGAGGTACCAAATGTTTGGTGACGATATCACAGTTCGTTTAGGAGATATTGCAAAATAACGGGAGGGGGATAGATGTAGCCCCCCTCAGTAAGTCGAGGGTTAACTTTCCCAAATCTATCTTATTCGCCATAATTGTCTCACCTCATCTTCCCGCTCATACTGCTTTGTGAACAAAAACGCTACCTTCTTCTCTTTGTTCTGGATCTGGATACACCTTTGTTTTGATGTTACTGCTGCTCTGAGTGCTCTACTCTGATACTGCTCTTATTCACTGGCAGGCAGGCTCAAATTACAAATTAAAATGTCGTTGTAGAGGAAGATATGCATATTAAGTGTCTCTGTGCTGTTTTGAAGGCATTGTTATACGAAACTAAGCATGGATGCTTGCTGAATCCAGAGATCCCGTAATTCACCCCAGCCCCAGGACTCAGGCTAGTCATGGCACGTAACATGCGGTCTTGTCGTGTACAAACCTCGACAGAGTCGCTCAGCTCTAATTTAAAGGTGAAGTGCATGACAAGAGCAATAATACATCACAATATAATGAAGCTCACTCAATCAGGGTACCGTGATGGGCTTCAATGAAAATCAGAGTGTAACAGATAGCTCAGTCCGCAAGCCTTGATTACTACCATGCGTCTTTATAATGATAATGATGGCAAGGATTTTAGAGCGTCGCGACGGCAGGGTGGTATGTTGCCCATATGTTTTGTTGACATGTATTCAGCGAAACATAATACTTTGATATGAGGCATGCTTTTATTTACGTTGGTCCCCTTATCTTCCATTTATAATAAAAGCATATTGTTTGTAGTCATTCACCGCAGTCGATGTAATTAGAGATTTGCTGCATTGAATGCAGCGATAACGCTATAACGTTATAACAGCGATAACGCTTCTGTTGTACAGGGAATAAAATGTGTGCGAATAATAATGTGAACTTACTTTAACATAACAAAATGGGCATCAATAGGCGTACTTGTGGCGGGCATTCGGTCATACACCCACCCTTGGGCGCCAGAAACGTCTGTCGATTACCCTTCGGCGCCCCAATAGATAACAATAAATAGTAAAGTGAAAGCGAAGGCCTCCTGCCTCGCGGCCGGCGCTGATGGAGCCTGCTCGCCCGAGCTGGTCACTGTTACGTGTTAGGCACGTACTTTACACTTAGGCAATATTTTAACTTAAAAAATGTATCTTGTTTACAAAGCAAAATTGTTTCACCTCATCTTCCCTCTGTTACTGTTTGGTGTAAAAAGACGCTACCTTTCTCTCTTTGTTCTTGACCTAAATATAGTTTTTGACAGTGACTGCTCTGAGTGCTCTCCTCTGAGACTGCTCTGATTCACCGGAAGGCCGGCTCAATTTACGAATAAAAATGGCGTTGTAGAGGAAGATATGCACATTAAGTGTCCCTGTGCTGTATTGAATACATCGTATAACGAGGCTGAGCATGGATGTTTGCTGAATTCAGAGATTCCGTAATTCACCCCAGCAAATGGCTGGTAATCGCTCGTAATATGCTGTCTTGTCATGTACAGACCACGACAGAGCCGGTCTGCCACAATGGCTCAGTACAGTGCATGGAAAGAGCAATAATACATCACAATATAATGAAGCTCAATAAATCAGGGTACCGTGATGCGCTTCAATGGAAATGCGCTTCAATGGTATAACAGATAGCTCAGTCGGCAAGCATTGATTACGATCATGTGTCTTTATAATGATAATGATGGCAAGGATTTCAGAGCGTCGCAACGGCAGCGTGGTATGTTGCCCATACGTCTTGTTGATGTGGTCAGCGAAGCATAATACTTTAACCAGTGCACTGACGGGGGCGAATACCCGACCCCGGAGGTTTTTCAAGAACAGCGGAAAAATGGCGGCGCGCAACGCCGCCAAATTGACACAGCTGTTGGGACGTAAATTACCCACACTCTGTGAAAGTTTTGATATACTATCTTTCAAGGTCACGTCGTCAGGTTACATTAAATGACCCGACCTCAAGCCACGTTTTTGAAAGTTTGACATCGTGCCAAAGCCACAGTGGATAACCAAATAGTTTGAAACTCACTGTGTGTAATAAGAACGAATACATCTACAATTTATTATCGCAAAAATTGATATCGTTGACCTAAGATCATGTCAATTTCGTGACCTCCCATTATAAGTCATTGAGAGCAAATTAAAATGCAGACCAATCCAACAAACTCACCTAAATCTGGTCAGTTTTCATCAATATCACTGTTTTTGACCTAAACAGAAGAACGCATATTTTAATTTTCCAGTGACCTTTTTGATGTGAAAGTCATCGTGACCCTTGACATTTTTTTGCATAATAACTCGTCTTATACGTGGGGTAGAGTGATGCGGTTTTCATCATTCTGTTTTGTATCGATTGCCATCAAGTGATATCAAATTTTACGAGACCTTAACCCTATTCCCTGCGGGCGGCGAGAATTACGTTAACCTGCGGGGGGGCAGATTCCGCCCCCCAGAGATCTCGAGAACCGCTCGGCCGATTTCAATGGGACGAACACCATTCGATTCGTCGTGACGAAATCTTTCTTTTTGGATTCAGAAATTGCTTTTTTGCATAAGGGGGCCAGGGGGCAAAAAACAAAATTTTGGTGTTTTTTGAAAGGTCATTGTGGCATCGTGATTCGAGACCGATTTGCATCAAAAAACGTTTTTAGCTTCAAGGCCGTGTTTTCTTCAATGTGTACAAGGACAAGTACAAAAAAAGATAAAAATCATAGGCGCACTCAGGGATAAAAATGGGAGAATTTTGATGAAAAATAATGTGCTTTTCTTTAGTGTTTGGGACGTGGAACGCACACTTGTGGACTTTGTTGTGTTATTTTGTTTAAATGTAGACAAATTTGTGATAGGCGGATCAGGGTAAACAACGTGGGGGGTTACCATATGCCGGACCGCCTTTTATCTCTTGCTTATTTGAAGTTGGGGCCTAAAATTGACGGAGAATATCGCCTTCCATTTGATGTCTGAGTGCGGCTCGGCCCCAAAATATGTATATCCAATTATGTATTACTGTCAAAGCCATACGACTTAGTTTCTGAGCTTGTATTCTACCGGCAAATACGCAGGAAGTATGCGCCGCCACACCCGCATTCGAAATGACCTCCCAAAAACATGACCCTGGAGCGCCTCTGCTGGGCCGATTTTTTTCAAATCTATCCAGAACACGCGTCATTCATATTTAAGAAAAGTCCGAAAGTTCAATACGATAGACTTAACGTTCAAACGCGGCGAAAAACTACCGGGGGGCAGAATCTGCCCCCGCAGGGAATAGGGTTAAAGGGACTCTCCCACCTTAACATAAGATTTGGAGTTGAGATAGCCTTTTTGCCGTGCCTGCATTGAAATTATGTAATGGTATAAGTTAAACAACCACTAAGGTCGAATCACAAGAAATTCGAGTTGAATTTTGCAACCTGTACAATCGCCAGCCCCAAATGTAATTTGAATGGTGCCGTGGGCCGATGTCGTAGTCTCTCTTTGCTAAATGCTTGATTACAGTCGACTTGTTTTACCTTTTGCCATAACATTAGCCATACACTAGTCCTACTTATAACAGCGTGAAGGTTTTATTTTTTTTCCCAAAATTTCCTTCATAGACGTCATCAGCCCAATATTAAAACTGATTTTTTAATGAAATTGAGCAGTGTTCGTGAGAAACAAATGTCATAGATGTGTTCAGCACATTCACTTCATATTTTGCACCACAAACGAACGTACATTTGACACATTTTTTTTGAAAGGTGGGACAGTCCTTTAACAGGAACCACATGTTAGCGCATCGTCTCTCATCCAATTGCCATAAGCGTCAGCTTGACGGTTGGTCAGTCAGTTGAATATCGCCTTCTCTGTGATTACAGTTAATTTGGATCAAACGCTTCCATGTACGTAGTGGTGTGTGAATACAATCGTAAACAGTTTTTGGTAGATTCTTAAAAGTCAATAAAGTTAATGATTGGTTTTTTGTTAGTTTGCGCTTTTTGGATATAACATTTAATGGCAATTAAAAATCATAAGTGGTCCTTAGGTCTTGTTTAAGCCTGTTTTTGCGATATCATCCGGAAGAGGCAGTGTCTCTTTAAACGTCTGGCTACCCAGTACAAAAATAACACTTAACGACACTACTAAAAATTTACCATTCCCAATACCCATGCCCACCCAGTAGGGGAGAACGGGGCAAGTTCTGTCACGGGGCACATTATGTCAGTGGGGTTTCCTCGTGAACTATCCAGCGCAGGTGTATTGTTGTTTCGTAACATATGTTCCTTTGTGCTTGCAGTGGCCCGGTACTATCACATTAGCAACATGCCTGCGACCAGATTGGTCCAATGGGGAAAAGTTTGAAGTCCGTTTTGTGAAATTCGCGCCCAGTCGCCCAATATCACCGTTCAAAGTTCAGTTTTCTTCCAGCCAATGAGGTCGACGAGTCCGCCACCGCTATTTACCAAAATGATAGGCATGATGGAAAGTTGATGTACAATGAAGGGAAGTAAATGTATTTTTTTTTTTACTTTTACGAAGGGATTTTGATTTCCCAGCATTAATGCAGTTTTTCCCGACTGATGTTTTTCTTATGATTGGTCCTCCGATTCCGGAGATACCAAAGGAAAAGATCGTTCCAGCGTTTCCATGGCAGACACTCAAATGCAGCAGATGCGCGAGATCATTAACCCTATCCCTGCGGGGCGGCCAGAGTTACGTTAAACGTTGGGGGGGGCAGAACTCCCCCCGCCCCCCAGAGATTCGAAACCGCTTCGGCCGTTCAATGGGACAAACACCACGATTCGGCGTGACGAAATCTTTCTTTTTGGATCCAGAAATTGCTTTTGCTTAAAGATGGGGGCCAGAGGGCAAAAAATACGATTTTTTGGATAGTGTTTTTTGAAAGGTCGATTGTGCCATGTTTTGATTCGGGGACTGATTTGCATACAAAAAAACGTTGTTGAGCTTGCAATGCATGTTCTTCAATGTGTGAAAGAGACAAGACAAAACGAAAAATCATAGAGCGCACTCAGGGATAAAAAATGGAGAGAATTTTTTGATGAAAAAATATGTGCTTTCCTTGTGTTTGACCGTGGACGTACAGTGACTTTGATGCTGTTAATTGTTGTTAAATGTAACAAATGTGTGACATAGGCGGATCAGGTAAAACAACTTGGGGCACCGATGTGCGGACGCCTATCACTGCGTTATTTGTACAATCAGTTGGGACCTAAACGAGTAAGAATATCACTCCCATGTATGTACCCTGATGCGCCGTCTGCCCCAAACTATGCTGATAGATACAAGTATGTATGATGTGACAAAGCATCGACTTAAGGGTTTTCGACGCTTTTTATTCCACCGCAAACTACGAAGGAAATATGCACCGCCACCGCCATTCGAAACACCCTCCCAAAACATTGGACCCTGGAGCCGCCTCTGTATATTGATTTTTCCAGAGATTACTACAGAACACGCGTCATTTATATTGTAGGGAAATTCCGAAAGTTTCAAGACGTAGACGTAACGGTTCAGAAGCGGCGGGCGAAAAACTACCGGGGGGGGGGGGCAGAATCTGCCGCCCCCGCAGGGAATAGGGTTAAGTATTTTTTTACAGATTGAGCATTTTTACCGAATTCGATTTAATTCTAGATATCATTGCTTGCGAAATGTTGTACCTACATTATATTTAATCACATTCTTGGCATCAATGGCAGTGTTGAGAAATCATGTCTCTCCGGGTGTCCACTGATGCAGGATTCCAATCTCTTGTTAGGTTCCGTGATTCAACAAGTTACTTTGCTGTGTTAAGTGTTTCCTTGAAAATTATCCCCTCCCCGGAACTGCACAGTTGTACGAAGATCTGCATATCACTGCTGCATAATGATAACATCAGTTCACGTCAGAAAATCTCAGAGGACATCAGGCTGATCATTAAGGAAGGTCATTCTGAGTTCCGTTGTTGAGTGGCGAAACTCTGGCTCAGACCTGCAGAAGTACTCCCATTGCTTCCTGAAGCTGATGTATCTGGGTCCGATTGTCAGACGGGTGCCCTGTGTTAAGTGTGTTCTGGCTGTCATTGTCATGGAGATCATATATACATAGAGATGCCCTGCCTTTGCTAAAGCACTTGATTTTGTAGTAATTCTGTGGTTCTTGTTAAGCATATTTTGTTAATATTATTGACGCCCGTGCTAAACTTACGTTTTGTCTTTTGTGTTCAAGACAGTTTTGTAAGTAATGCTTATAATAAGGGAAAATTTTAAAAAAATTATCTTCTCCGAGAAAGATGTAATGGGCATAGGCGCACGCTATTTATGGGGAAACAATAGAATAAACTTATTGCTTAAAAAGAACCACTGCATTGCCGCAGATTTATGTGCCGGGACTCTCTATGCATAACAGATGTGTATATGATCTGATCTCTATGGTCACGGTGCCCTGTGTGAGGTGTGATCTGGTTGTCACGCTCCCATGGCAACTAGGTGAGACTTCCTGCACGACATATGGTTACCGCAATGCCGTGATTCCCAATAATAACAGCCGGTATAGTCTGGGTAGAAACACGCCGATTACGCCCGTATTCCCGGAGGAACAGCGAGCGAAAATACCACGTGATGTCACAGTGAATGTGTTTCATGAAATTGCTCCGGAGGAATGCCACACTTTCAACAGATTACAAAGTTTAACAATGACAGATTGGTGGGTTTGCCCTGGAGCTGGTTTGTGTTTGAATGCTGATGGTTATACGTTTTCTTTTTCGAGTTTGGTATGAAACTTCCAACATACGATAATTCCAAAAGCATGAAAACATCCGGAACAAGGAAGGAGAAATAGCTTCGATCGCATTAACACATCATTGCAACATACGAACAGGTGTTAAGCAGCTATTCTAACACTAACTGACTTCAAAGCCAACCGAGATTCAACTCACTCCAGTGGAGATTTAATTAGTGAATTGTTGTTGGAAAATATTGTATGTACGAAATTCAAAAGAAATAACATGGCAAACGGCAGATACGAACGCAGTTATTCACATAGTATTTTTCAGCATAACTGCCAGAGACTCGAAAACTCGTCAGAAATATGGGGCCAGTGGAACATTTATCTCGTTTTGTGGAAACCCCTTCATCAAATGCAATATCTACATGCAGACTTAAGCTTATCTCGTCTCATTTTACCTATTGCTGATTAAACAAGGCCTCAGTTAACAAATACAGCCCGTACAGGATTTGAGGCAAAAGTGTTAACCAAAGGATATTTCAACCTCCATTGTCTCTTCCATTCCTCCGCGTGTGATAACCACCTTAAAACACCGCACAAATAAACTCATAAAGGCACTCATCCCAACGGTAGCGATGATTGATAAGGTTGACATATTGTATGCTCTTCTTCTATAAGCTGTTAATTGCGCAGGTCGGCTGAGCTTTGCAATACAACATCCAGCGTGCTGAAACCGTGGGCGAATCAAATATGACGTAGCTGCAGGGAAATTATTTACATTTGTATATGCATTACCAAACATGAAAAGCGTGTCAAATGCATTCCGGTTACTATTGGAGACAATGCATTTGTATAACCTACCACTCAATTCCAAAATGTCTCAGAACTTGAATCGTCAGCCCAGGGCTGTCGAGTTTCAATAATCCGGTCCTCCCTCTTTTTCCATGCCGTCGTTTTTGTGTGTATTTTCCAGCTGGCATTGAATCACCAGGAGCACAAACTTCCCTTCCCGCTAAGCCGTCCTACCGCGTCCTGTCTATTGTCTAGATAGAATAACAAGCAAGTTATTCCGATGACTCGTGCGCGCCATATACGGCCTCGAGTTGATTCTTTGTACGGTGGGATGGACGGGGTATATATATCGAGTGGAGAATGAAGAAGCCGTACTCATTGTGACCCCAGTGTTCAACACAGACACAGCAAAATGAAGCCGGTGAGTAGCTGAGGGGTGTGGCGGTGCACGTGGAGCTGTTAGGGCTCATTCAGCCATGGTCTTCGGAAATGCATCCATCAAAACGAAGGAAATGTAATTACAGCGCCTTCAGCGTAGTTCAAATTTAATGTACTGCGCTTGAGATCACAGCTGTTAAGAGGCACGCCTAAACGTTAATTGATGCATGCCTTAATTATATTAACAGTAACATTATTTAATCGTACTGTTTTTTCTCCAGCTTTTTAGCAATGTCTGAGCTGCCGTCTTCAGTGTTTCGAAAACCTAGCCAATACATATTCGCACATATAACATGATGTGACATAGGTACTGTTTGTACAACATGTTATAACTTGTATCGTAAAACGGAGACAGTTCCCGAAATATGTATGCATACATTCGGTATAAACTACAGCAATGCTGCTTTTGTAATTCGATATACCACGTAAAGGTTTATTCATGTACAAATTGCGAACATTTACATTATAGCTATCGCCATCTGTCATACAAATGTTCATTATCAATGCATTTAAATCACAGCCAAGGCAAAATGTGTAAGGGAGTGTGTAAGTGCTCTGGAATACAAATGTATAAAGTCGCATATATAACTCAAATATTTGCAATTGCAGCGATATATGATCACTAATTTATGATTGCATTTGACGTGACAGAATATCACAACTTTTTGCACATTGCGTTTTTGTTTGCTCTTTCACAGAGCAGTCGCGATGTCATTTCTCCTTAGCTGCAGGAACAGTGGCACAGCACATCTAAAATCGTTCAACATAGCCATTACCGCATGCTGTCGTGACCCGTGCTCCTCCTTCCAGCAGTACTCTCCAACATAACCATACCCACGTGCTGTAGGGAGTCGGATTGCGCTCAAAGGGACACTGCCACCTTCCCAAAAGTTCTCAAATGTACGCTGCTTGTGGTGCTTAATTTGAAGTAATTGCTGCCGAACACGATTATGACATTTGTTTCTCACAAAAATTGCTCAATTTCATGAAAAATGCGTTACAATATTTGGGCTGATGACGTCATATGAAGGATTTTTTTGGAGAGAAAAAAAAATCACGCTGCCATAAGTATGACTAGTGTATGGCTAATGTATGGCTAAAGGTAAAACAAGTCGACT
>VOPJ01002586.1:0-24309 GCA_014673585.1 Semibalanus balanoides
CCAGACGTCACACTTGTCAGGCGGGTTCATGGGCGATCCGAGTGGGCATTCGAACGTGTCGGCGAACTGTTGGGAGTTCTGCAGCACGCCATGTACCCGGTACCGGCCTGGGCTGTGAGGGTCGACTGCATACTTCTCCCAGCCCTCCCGGCTCACCACCTCACACCAGATCTGCCAAACGGAAGACATGCCACTCGAAACACCATCACACACAAAACACAAAGTTTGATTGCAATTTAAAACTTTGATAAATCTATAATTGTCTTACAAAATTACAAAAGCACAAATTATCCCAAACCAAAATATTTATTATTGAAACGTGTCCTGTTAATATGTGTACCAAGTTTAAAGTCGATATCGTCAAAAATGACGAATGACCTTTTAAAGACAGAAATCGACCTCTTCTACAACATTACCATGCATAAAAGACAAATTCATTTAAACTTTTTACTTCTATTTCTGTGGAGCAAACAATGTTTTTAAAGCCATTTTTGCGTTGTAGACGAACAACTAGAACAATTAACCTATGATTATGTGTTACAACGCCTAACGACCGTAATCTGCAGTTTGACCTCGCGACCTCGGATGACCTTGACCTCACTTAAGGCTATAATACCTATACACTACTGCTTGCTTGACCTTGCTTGCTTGACTGCTTGACCTCACTACTGCTTAGAATAGTACTTAGAGGTTTCAGACACACGAATCATACCAATTTGTCAACTGTTTATGCGTTTAATATCGCATTTTTAGCGACAATTTCATCCATCGAGACTTGTATGACACGGTCAAACATTTTGTTTTGAAGTGACCTGTGCCGTCATCGGTAACTCCGAGGTCAACAATATTAAGTTTCCCTGTGGAAATTTTCCAGGTTTACCAACTGCCATTTTTATTCCTCGCCCGTGTAGGACAAGATCACTGGGAGACCGTGTAGGGGTACGACCCCACCCCCTTGGCGTTAGGGCCCTGATTGAGCTAGAGCTTCAATTAAAAACGAGCGTGTTTCTTGTGATAAGAGGAAGCCATTGACATCTAATTTTAAGATCCTGGGTCATTAGGTGACCTCTGAGGTCATGTCAAAGAAAAAATGTCCTCACATTTTAAATGTGTAAAAATGAGAACTTATCGAGCTAAAATGGTAAAAGAACATCTTAGATTGCTACAGGGTGTCCAAATAAAAAACATACTCTGGATTTTAGCTCGTGCTTTAATATGCACGCACCAATCTGTTCGAAACTTGTCATGTTCATAGTTTAGAATGTGGCAAAACCGATGAACACATAAATAAGTCCTAGACTCCTAAGAGATGTTTCCTGATATTGAAAAAGCGTTTTGGGTGAAAGCTTACATTTCAGAAGCCTCCCAAAAAATGTCAAAATATTGAGTTTCAATTTCAACGCCTGACAACCTGCCTAAGTATGTATCGGACAGCTTTGTTGTGCACAAATAGTTTTTGAAAACGGTACCTTTGTACAAAGTGGTGGCCTGTTTCAGCGTTCTATGTCCAATAGTTGCTGAGCACCGATGTCTTTACTGAAAGTGATAATTTTGTTATGTTGATGGTCATTACTTTCCGGGTGACACGTGTTTCGGTCTGAACGCCATGCAATACGCCAGGATAATCTATTCTCAGATAAAAAGATGGAAAATATAGCCTTTGCTCATGTTATGATGATAAAAATGTGACGAAGAAAATGGTTTTCAATGGTTTCTGTTGTTCTCAATGGTTTTTGTTGTTGATTTAATATTTTCTTCGTCACATTTTTATCATCATAACATGAGCAAAGGCTATATTTTCCATCTTTTTATCTACACAATGTTCATCACAGCCATCCAATATATATAATCTATTCTATATCGAAACGTGTTTATCGCATGCCGCTGCGATCCTTGGTTGTCAAGCTATCGGCCGGGATCCACGCGGAGGTTGCCCGTTTTTCGCGATTTCGGATTTTTTGTTCCCTTTGTTAAACGAATGGCGCGCGCGCGCGCACTCGCCGACGGCGCACCGTTGATCGTATTTGACCCAAAATTGAATACGACCTGTTGAATCATAGGGCCCATGAGTCGTGAAAAAATCACGCTTGTTTCTTATTAAGTATCTTAATTAAAGCGTTGAAATTGAAACTCAATCTTTTGAGAAAAAATGGGAGGCTTCTGAAATGTAAGCTTCCACACAAAACGCGCTTTCAATATCAGAAACATTCTAAGGAACATATTTTGGTTGATCGGTTTTGCCACATTCCAAACTATAAACATGATAAGTTTCGAAAAAGTTGGCACGTGCATATTAAAACGCAAGCTAAAATCCAGAGTATGTTTTTTATTTGGACACCCTGTAAATAGACGCCAAATTTTAAAAGAAGCATCACAAAATGACCTACTGACTGCCAGATTAAAAAAGGTCATGTCAGGTCATCTGAGGTCAGTGACCTCGGCTGACCTTTGGGAGCGCATGACCCCAGTGGATTATATAATCATGTAAAATGGATCCCATAATTTAAATCAGCGTCAAAAACTGCATTGGAAACGTACAGAAGCAAAAAAAAATGAGGTCATCGGAGGTCAGTGGCCTCCGTTGACCTCTGAAAAGGTCAATCGAGATTGCAATCTCTGCAAAGCCTCAACTGTCACCTACAAACATCTTATTATACGCTCCTGAACAACAAACACTCGGGAACTGCACATGTTTCAAGGATTGTTACCACGGGACACCATTTTTGCCAAACACGACCATGAGAAACAGGTCAAAGGTCACGGATCATAGGAGTTAGAAGTTCAAAATTTTCGGAGTATGTGTCAAATTGATTCAAACAAAGGTACTGAAAGTTTCATTGCGATCGGTTCATATTTACGTGAGTTCTTCTGGAAAAACCGAGGGGGTGGCATTCACCCCCTATACTGGCGAGGGTTAATTTCTAAGATAAGTCAAGTAATTCTGGAGATACCAGTGAGCAAAAATAGCCCCACCCCCCAGTAAGTTGCGTTATGGAACATACCCCAGTAACTCGCAGGTTAATTACATCCTCTCATGGTGTCGCCAACCAACCTGTCCATAGAAGACGAAGAAGAGTTTCTCGTCGGACATGTTCAGTCCGGGAAGGCGTGGCTCCTGTGGGTTCTCCCGGCGCCACAGCCGCCACGCGTTAAACGCCTGCTTCAGCCCTGAGCCGTCACACATGTTCTCACCCACCGTCTTGTTACCGTCCACCTGCCGGTCAGGTCACTCAGGTCAGGACAGCGTGTAGGAGCCCGGGTTAGTCCAAGCCCAGTGGCGGCTCGTGGTCATCCAAGTACCTGAGGCCCAAGCCCAGGGGCGCTGGAAGTGTCCAAAAGTTAAGGGAGCCGGAGGCATTCTGAAGTCGATTCTTTCCATGCAACGCCTATTGCAACGCCATAGGCGTAATTTAAAATCTGCAATGTTGGGAGGGGCGGCTGCCCCATCTTCCCCCCCCCCCCGGCTCCGCGTCCCTTGCCAAGCCCCAAGTTCCAGAAGTTGCAACGGGTAGGACTCCCGCCACCGCCTGGGCTGGCGCCTCACGGCAGCATGCGAATCTGAGCCATTCGAGCAGGTCATATTACGCATGCACAAGCCTCTAGAGGCCGGCTCGTCGGCGGCCTCACGAGCCGAGACGCAGTGCCGGGCGGGGGAGCCGGTAGCTCCGTGGCAGGGGTTGAAAAAAAATGAAAAGTGGTCGCCAACGAAATTTTATATCAAAGTGATCGCCGCAGGGTTGATCGCTGCAAAGTGGTCGCCGCAGGGTCGGGGCAAAAACAAAGTTTCTAAGTGTTTTGAATTTATGTCAATCCAATAACGTTTACTGAAGTTTAACTGGTTAGGTAACTTGGAACCGGTGTGGTTCGAGTTAGGGTTTGGAGATTTAGGTACTGAAGACTCTTATTGCCAAATGGTCATGCACTAGTGGTCGTCCAGGTTCAAGCAAAGTGGTCGCCAACGAGGTTGGTAGGACAGAGCTTTTTTCGACCCCTGCTCCGTGGTATGTCCTCGGACTGCTACGCAGCGGCCCCGGGTTCGATTCCCGGGGTGCCGGTTCCGGGGATAGGATCAAATCCCCTGCCTCCGAGTGGAGGGGGTCCCATGAGGGAGTCAAACCCCAGGCCCCTCCTCGCCCCCTCCCGGCATCTATCTCCGGGAAAATGGCGGAAAGCTGACCTCTATGAAAAAAGTGCCGGGCGCGAGGGAGAGCTGCGACATTTAATGTAGCATCACGTACCCACTGAGCACTGAGCTGAGGAGTCACTGAGCGCGGCGCCAGCGGCCGGACGTGCTCGTAGCTCTCCCTCCCACCACCCGTCACTTACCCCTGCGTGCGTGCTCTTTCGACGAGCAGATCAGCGGAGTGTGAGTGAGAGTGACTGAATTACTCATAAGTGAGGAAGGTTTATGCTGAGTGCCTAGTGACTGAATGAGGAGCGAGATAGCGAGAATGCGTGAGTGTTGATCACCGATCCGACTGACGTGCAGCCGGATGTACTGAGTCTTGGAAGAGAGCCGTCTGTCGACCACGGTCTGGGCAGAGGACAGACAGCAGCGCAGGTGCAAGTGTACAGGCAAGCTCACCGCCATCCAGCAGTATACTAAGCACAGCTCTGATGTCTGCACTTCGCGCCATCATGCACCGAGACCTGCTGCGTGCGCAGCTGGCGCTGTTCCTCGTGTGGACGCTCGTCGGTGCAGCTGCACCGGCCCCCAACCCATGGCGATCGACTCCGCGTCTGCCCTCGGACGGGGTATTCCAACGAGCCGTCCCCACACCGTACAGAGCTGACCCGGCGAGTCAACGTAGGGCTGTCCGCGTCCAGTTGACCTCCGACCCGACTGCAAGCGAGGCACCCCCTCCCCCACCACTGCTGGGAAGGCGGGTACAAGGACTGCCAGCGCCGCACTCGCGAGGAAAACCGGTCGCGAGCTCGCACGGGAGTGCAGGCGGCGTTCAGGTGCCTCGGCCTGGTGATCATCATCGACCGACACACTCTGATGGACAACTCAACGTGGCAGTCGATTAAACCAAAGTTGTGATGCACCTGCGGTACGACTTGAATGCAATATATGACTGGCTGTGACTGGCATCAGTGAACGTGCTGTCTCCCAGCTGCCGAAGCGTCTCCTCGAGATTAACGGATACCAGTTGTATCGCTGTGACCGGCCGCGTACCAGCAGACTGCCGAAAGGTTTTGGAGGTGTCGCGATTCTTGTACGTGATAATTGCGATACTGTGGTTCTGCCAAAACCGAACTCTGGCATCGAAACATCCAACCTTGAAATTGTATGGGCTAAGATTAGTTTAGCAAAACACAGTGCAATACTGTTGCTCCGTCTACCGTCATCCCACAAACACAGGTTCAACAGCGTAGCATCTGACCTTGACGATCTGAAGGTCAGATACAGCATATGCTAGGCTACTCACAAAGGCATTATGATTTGCGGAGAGATTTTAACTTAAACTGCTTGACAAATCACATGAATCTATAGAAAGCAAATTTGCCAAAGCTTGTAGAAACCATATGATTGCATGTTTGCAACACTAGCACACCTAACATATAGCCTGCCCGGTTCTCTGCTTTGATGCATTGTGTACCAACATGTTAAAAGTATATTTACGCTGTGGTTGTAACATGTGTCACTTCAAGTCCGCACGACACTCAAAAGCTCTGCTCAGGGTTGCAGATCTTAAGTGCAAGGGAACAACGCTAATATCTAGATGCATAAACCGGATCGATTTCGACGCATTAACAACTCGCTGTCATTCGCTGATGGGACCATGTGTAGCGAGTGTCTACTCCATTGCGAGAATGGGAACGATTAAATATTTGTTTGGTCCTATGTTTAACTCCGTGGCCCCTCAACGCACCATTCAAATTAGTAACTCTTAATCTCCGTATGGTCCGCGATAAACAGCAGCTGATGTGCCGTCGCCGCCGAGCATTGGCTGACGGATCTAGTCGCGATGTGTATAGGGCGATTAACGGGGAGGTGCGATCGGCGCTAAGGCGTGACAGCCGTGATCACATACGGCAGCGCATACGTGAGACAGGACGGTCTGGGCTCTGGCGCTGTCTCAAGCCTGTCATTAGCGCGTGAAGAGTGCAGTGGCTGCCGTACCCAGCGTCATCCTGATGTACTCAACCGTATTGTCAACGTTGGTGTCAACACCGCGGCTACAGTGAGGAGTGCCGGCGCGTTATACCGGTGCGACTGCACCGAGTGGCACCTGCTCGCTTTTAAAAGTTCAGCCGTTCCATCGATGCACGGTTCAGTTGACCTTGCGTTGGGATGAAGCATCGAGCTCCTGGCGTATGATGGTAATCAGTGTGAATACTGTGCAGCGTCTGCTTTTGTAGTATCGGAGCGCTGTTTCTCATGACATTATCAATTGCCAGCCCATTGACGGACTGTTCCAGATGCATTGAAAAGCACCCATTGATGACCCCTTACCAAAAACTAATGATCTCAGTGATCCGTCAAAATTTCGCCCATTTTCTGTCTTCGCCCAATATCAAAGGTTTTGGAGCGTGTGGTTCACCACCAGCTGAACTCGTACTTCACTGATCATGACTTGTTCTAACACACTCAACACGGCTACCGCAGACATTATTCTACTGAAACAGCGCTGGCAGAAGTCAACGACAGGATTTTGCTTGCCATGGACCAGGGCGAAATTGCTTTACTAGTACTCATCGGCCTCTCAAAATGTTTCGATGTTATAAAACATGACGTGCTCATAACAAAGCTCAAACAGTATAACGTAGACCACTACCTGGGTTTACAAACTACGAAGTGGTCACACACAGCAAGTCAAATTAGGAGCTTAGACGGGCAAGATCGACTTTCTATCACAGTCACCTCGCGAATTACAATGGGAGTGTACCAAGGGTACCTCTCTAGCGGCCATTGCCTCTTTCTATTTTTTCAAATGACCTGTCGCTCTACTCACACGACGCTGACTATTTACCAATTTGCCGATGACACTCAGGTACTAGTCACCGGAAAGAAACAGCACGTTCGGTCGCTGATATCCCGCATAGAGAGCGCCCTGACAGACATCTCTGACTGGTTCACTCATCATTCTATGAAAGTTAACACTGATAAAAACCCAGAGTTGGATCGTTTCGGCTCTAAAAGCATTGCTCCGTGGTTCCCGTAGCCATCCAGATTCGCTTCGGTGAATCACTTCTCACCGAAAGTGGAACAACGTCTGAAAAATATTGACTAGTCATGGACAGGCAATCTACTTTTCGAACCACATATTGAATCACTAGTCACTAAATGCACCGCTCATTCTATATCGCACCTTTTCATGCCAAACATTCCATGCCGTGTGATATTTTTAGGCCCACAATCATACATGCATTAGTTTGTCATCTATCAATACTGCATCTCAAATTTATGGCATCCCACGACAAACCCAGACGCACCGTGTACAAAAGCTATAATTTCTGGTGCCCCGTGTATCAGCGGAAAGGCGGAAATATATCACATTTATGCTGAGGCTCCAACGCAGTGCAGTGGCTCGTGCTTCTCAGCTTGCGAGTACATCGCTTAATGCTTAATAAAAGAAGGCCTCATCACAGGTCTCCACCGGCATCGCCCAATCAAACTGACTAGTGGCCCCACAACACAAAATACAGATCACAATGACCACTTGCAGAGACCTAGGGCGCGCACCAATTTCCGAAAGCGTAGGCTATGCTTCAGTTGGATCTGATGCATACAATCGACTGCCACTTGAGCTTCACAGCTGAACTAGGTCGCTTTCAAATCCCAGAATTGAAGAGGTGTTTGCTGGCAGATGTATGAGGTCATCCGTGTGTAGTGCGTCGTGTGCGCGCGCAGTGTGTTGGTGCGAGTATTGCGATGATGATGAGGAGTTGCAGAGGTGATGTAACTGCATATAGCTACATTTCTCTTGGTTATTCGGAATGATTGTTTTATGTGTCCCATTGCATTCCCATCTGTTTTATTTCACCGACTTGCAACCATGAAAAGCCACCGTGTCGTTGATGTGTTGTGCGAAATACAAGTTCAAGTTCAAGTACCCGTAACGAACTATAACGCCAATATTTAATGATATCTCACGAAATATTAAATGATGTGTTGCATCCCCATAGTAAGGCCTATCTAAAGAACACCGCAGTTCGATAGCAAACATCGCCATACGGTTGAAGGGAATCGAAAAGTCGCTGCTCTACTCTCGGCCACGGCCCTCCCGCCGCGCCGCCTGCCCGGCGCCGACGGCACGATAGTAAAATATCATAATATAAATAATATATCATAGCTTTCGGGCACAAACGTGGTCGGATCGAAAAAGTTATATTTTCCCTAGTTCATGAACTTTGATTGCCGTCGCTACGACTCCTAGAATCCGAATAATATCGCTTATGAAGCCTAAAACATTCCCGGCCTCAGCTACGGTTGTCATTGGCCGGCACGGCGCGGCATCGTCGCTGAGAATGCGTTTCGCCGCTGGTGCCTCAGTAGCTGGGTTGAACGGGCGGAGGCGGTGAGCGGCAGGACCGACCGGGCCTCAGTCGGCTCCGTAGTGCATCAATGAAGTTATTGTAAACGTACAACCGGTCACAGTGGGCGGAATTTACCCTTTAAGCGCTGACACGGCTCGAAAGTGACTCGACAGCATGTAAGACAATGAAAAAAATGGGGGTTAATTTGTAGGGCCTTTTGTTGGCGCTGAATTTGAAATATGTCATTTCTTCAAGCGAGATAGAAAAGAAAAATAAGATGCAATAAGCAATGGTCACAACTCAAATCAAGCGTAAGCGTGTGACAGGAGAGCAAAACAACCCAATCACACGAAGTTGCATGTCCCGATCTAATGCAAGAGTATATTTTCACTTATGTGACTAATAAAGTTACAGCGAAGTGATCAATTTACATATTTATCGCCTCTCAGAGCAACAAAACTTACATTATTTTCCGTCTATTTCCGCAGTACCTATGCATTTAATGATTTAAGCCATATTGCCTGCGGGGCAGATTCAGCCTACCCCCAGCCATATTTGGCTTGCCGTTTCTAAACCGTTAGACCTAGCGTCTTGAAAATTCGTGACTTTTCCTAGAAAAGAGTAACGTGTATTTTTTTTAATCGACCGAGCAGAGACGGAGCCAGCCTCATGTTTTTGGCAGGGTGTTACGAATGCGGTTGTGCGGCACATCCTTCCTTCGTAGTTTGCGATGCAATAAATGCATCAGAAACGATGTCACTGGAATATACATAAAATATACTTGGAATGTATATATTTTGGGGCAAAGGCGCAACAGGTACATAAAATGCGAGTGATACCCTCCATTCAAATTAGGTTCAACTTCAAATAAGTAAGATGATAAAAAGCGTTACGCACATGGTGCTGCCTTCCCCCACGATGTTTAAGTGGATCAACCTAGGCTAAATATATTACATTCAACAAATTACAGTAAATAATGCCCACATGGGAGGTTTATATAGTTCCAAACAATCATGAACAGCACATAGTTTTATTAGAAAAACCCCCATTTTACATCCTTGAGTACGACTATGAATTTCTCGGGGTACCTGTCCTTTTGATATATTGAAGACCGTACATTTTAAAGCTCAAAAGCGCTTTGTGCATGAAAATTGGTCAAAACACAATGACTGCAATACCTTTAAAATAACCGTTTTTTCTTTTGGTTTGGCCCCTTCCCCCATTTTTTAAAACAAAAAAATATATTTCGGGATCAAAGAAGGAAATAATTTTCATGAACAATTGAATGGTGTTCATTCCATCGAAATCGGACTGAAACGAGTTCACGAGATATCTGCTGGGGGGACAGAATCTGCCTCACCCACGCAGGTTAACCTAATTCTGGCTGCCCGCAAGGAATAAGGTTAAATGTATTATCAACGGTAACGGCGTTTTTTTCTTCTTCTTGAGAGCAAACTAACTCAATACAAAAGCTGCCCAAACTCATGTCGGAGTCGTGAGTGAAAACAACTGTTCGCAGCAGCGCTCGGGCAAAATATCTTGAACTTTTCTTCCCACTACACCTTTTTAACTTCAAATTAAAATAAGTCAAGTTCAAATTAAAATAAGTCAAATTCAAATTAAAATAAGTCAAATTCAAATGAAAATAAGTCAAGTTCAAATTAAAATAAGTCAAATTCACATTAAAATAAGTCAAATTAAAATTAAAATAAGTCAAATTCAAATTAAAATAAGTCAAATTCAAACTAAAACGTCGTCAAAACGTGGTTAATGGATAGTTACGATCACATCGATGCTGATGTTATTATGCACACGTTTCGTCTACACTGACGGTACATCTGTTTATTACTTGGAGGTGCGCATGACAATGTGTGGCACGCACTACAAATTATTATTTCCACGCGCCTATCGTTTTTTACTTCAAGCAACATTCGATGTGAACTTTGAGATCTGCGTAGAAATTCTTCTTAGCATACCGGTCTTGGATTTAAGAATAGGTTTCTTTGCTATTTTTGGAAAAAGACTATGAATGAAGCAAATAACAGTAGTGAGGATGAAAATGGGGAGGTGGCTCGGCGTGGGGTAAAAGAAGGGACAAAAAGAGGAAGATACAAGCAAGCTGGTGACGAAAGAAGACGGATAATGGAAACTGTCATGGCAGGAGGAGATTGGAGAGCAGTGGCCGCAGCCAACGGCGTTAAGGCCAATACGGCGTACGGATGGATTAGAAAAACAGAAGAGCCACCGAAGCAGCGCGGAGGAGCCAGGAGGGTGAAAGTAGGAGCTCATGCTGTTGATAAAATGTTAGAGTATCTGAAAAACAACCCTCTCATGACCTTGAAAGAAATAGCGGAAAGGCTCCATCGCGACACGGGAATCAATGTGTCTACAACGACAGTCCACAACCGTCTCCATGGCCGCTTTTACACATGCAAGAAAGTCCGACCGGAGCCGTCGGCAACCAACTCTGAAGAGAACCGGGTAAAAAGGGCCACATACGTCGGTGCAATAATGCAGGCCATTGATGATGGCAAAGAGGTCATCTACATTAGGGTGTCCCGATAATCACGAAGTCTTAGGCAGACATCTGGGGCCTCCTCCATCCCGTTCCTTATTCTATTTGATTCGTTTTCACCAATTTTCAGAATTTTCCCGTTATTATTTCGGTTTTCTCTAGGCCTCCGAAGTTTGGTGTTAATTTTTGTGTTATATTCTATGCCGCGTCGCAGTCTCCATTGATTTATTCGCTGAAATTGCACTTATTCTGTCAAATTATCAGGCTCTCAGCTGGTATAACAGGTGCGTGAATGTCTGTGAATGTTACATGTTTGTTTTAGCGCATTTCCGTCTTCTCTAAAATACGGGAAAGGTGTATTTTTGTTTGCGAAATGCGATTTTTAACCACTTTTTTCTCTTTGTCTAGATCTTTAAGACAAATGTTTGTCTACAAACCCGCAAATATTATTGTACATATATTAGGCAGGACCCATGAACATCGGTTACATTAAAAACGCTAAATCAAACGCTTTTCTGCAGACTGAAAGCATCATCGTAATGGAGCATAGGTACTGATCAAAACAAGACATTTCTCATAGGTCAGTCACGTAGCATTTTACATTACCGTTCAAACGTGGACAGTGACATTACTTTGGAAGACGGTTGTAGTTCTCCTTAGAGTGTTTGAACGTTTGTCTGTGCCATGCTACTACCTGGGACAGCGCTTGAAGCTGCTCTTCGTCAGTTGTCATTATTCGATTAGGCTGCCCGAGGAGGGGCGATGCTTGGGGGGGGGTTGGGGAGGGTGGGGGGGGGGGGGTGGGGGGGTGGGGGGGGGGGTGTGCGTTGGTCAATCATTCACGAGCTGCGAGAATGGACAACGAATCGTCGGCAGTCGCTGGTAGTTCCGTGTCGGATGCTGGCCACCTTTTGAGACTGGATCCGCGAAGGCCAAGTTCACACATTTCCTCACAGTTTCCAAGAGGATGAAGAGGAGCCATGCCTCTCAAGTCAGCGAGGTCAGCTCAGGTGCTGCAGGCAGTGAGCAGGTCTACCGCCGCTGGCTTTCCTGGGCGCACCTCCTTTGGCCTGTTGGTGCAGGACAGGCGCAGTGCTATCTCTTGACGTTCCTTGGCAGGCACATCATCGCCGAAGAGTAAAAACACCAATGCGGAAGGTTCCAGATAGGTTGTGCCTCTGCAGCGACTTTATGACAGCCTCAGCGATCCCTCTGTAGTCAGGCAGCTCTGATAGAGACACCATTTCACGGAAGTAGCACAAGTCATCCCATGCGGCAGATGAGGCAAGTTCAGCTCTCAGAAAATACGGGGCGGAGAAGAGCGCAACGAAAACCGCCATCTTCCGGATTCCTTCGGCGTCTTCGTCTGAGAGCTGAAGCTGGGATGACACCGCTGTCGCTGGTAGTCGTCATCTTGATGATGTAATTAATCTTGATGATGTACAGTGCGTCTGCCATGTACCTCGCTTCACTGATTGCTCCAGGACGACGCATCCGGTAGTTTTCTGGCAGTTGTCCGGAGAGGTACGTAACGATCAACGGGCACAGCTCTTTGTAGTCGTCTCTGGGAAATGTGGCTGACTGCAGATTCTGCAGTCAGCCACATTTCCCTCTTGCCTCTCCTCCACATTACCTCTCCGGACAACTGCCAGAAAAATACCGGATGCGTCGTCCTGGAGCAATCAGTGAAGCGAGGTACATGGCAGACGCACTGTACATCATCAAGAAGAATCTGCTGTCATCCCAGCTTCAGCTCTCAGACGAAGACGCCGAAGGAATCCGGAAGATGGCGGTTTTCGTTGCGCTCTTTCTAGCGAGCCGTCCGTATTTTCTGAGAGCCGAACTTGCATCATCTGCCGCATGGGATGACTTGTGCTAGTTCCGTGAAATGGTGTCACTATCAAAGCTGCCTGACTACAGAGGGATCGCTGAGGCTAACATAAAGTCGCTGCAGAGGCACACAACCTATCTGGAACCTTCCGCATTGGTGTTTTCACTCTTCAGCGNGGGTCGCCGCGGTGGGGCGTTAAGTCGCTGCAGAGGCACACAACCTATGTGGAACCTTCCGCATTGGTGTTTTCGCTCTTCAGCGATGATGTGCCTGCCAAGGAACGTCAAGAGCTAGCACTGCGCCTGTCCTGCACCAACAGGCCAAAGGAGGTGCGCCCAGGAAAGCCAGCGGCGGTAGACCTGCTCACTGTGCAGCACCTGGCTGACCACGTGACTGAGAGGTCATGGCTCCTCTTCATCCTCTTGCGTGAGGAATGTGTGACTTGGCTTCGGAATCCAGCTCAAAGGTGGCCAGCATCCGACGACTACCAGCGACTGCGACGATTCGTTGTCCATCTCGCAGTCGTAAATGGATGAGCCGAACTGAGGCATCCGGCCTCCTCGGGGAGCACATCGATAAGACAAACTGACGAAGAGCAGCTTCACAGCGCTGTCCAGGAAGTAGCATGGCACAGACAAAACGTCAAACATCTAAGGCAGGACTACAACCTCTTTCCAATAATGCACTGTGTACGTTTGAACGGTAATGTAAAATTGCTTACGTATGACTACCCATGATAAAATGTCTTGTTTTGATCAGAAGCCTATGCTCCATTACGATGGATGCTCAGTCTGCCAGAAAAGCGTTTTGATTTAGCGCTTTTAATGTAACCGATGTTCATTGGTCCTGCCTAATATATGTACAATCATATTTGCAGGTTTCTAGACAAGTATTTGTCTTAAAGATCTGGACAAAGAGAAAAAAGTGTAAAAATCGCATTTCGCAAACAAAAATACACCTTTTTCGCATTTTAGAAAAGACGGAACTGCGCTCAAACCAACATGTAACATTCACAGACATTCACGCACCTGTTATACCAGCTGAGAGCCTGATAATTTGGCAGAATTTGTGAAATTTCAGCGAATAAATCAATGGAGACTGCGACGCGGCATAGGATATAACACCAAAATTAACACCAAACTTCGGAGGCTTAGAGAAAACCAAAATAATAACGGGAAAATTATGAAAATTAGTGAAAACAAATCAAATAGAATAGGGAACGGGATGGAGGGGGCCCGAGAAGTCTGCCTAAAACTTCGTGATTATCGGGACACCCTACTCCACACAGCCGATACCCGAAGCAACATCTTGATCTAAGTCCCGTTGCACTCCGTTCAAAACTGTGCCCGCGTTTTAACGTTTAATGCCAAATCCATGGCAAACAATGTGAAACCGAGCTGCATGATGCCTTCACTTGACGGAGGCGATTAATTTGCGACCCATTTTAGTCACTCAAATGTTTGTCAAATTATCATGTTTATTTGTCATATAACTTTGGGAAAGCTTACATATACTCAACATTATTTGATCTAGTTGAGTTACTTAAGTAGGAAACTATATCTGGTAATTAAAGTGCCATCTATTGGTCAGCGAGTTTATTTACTCCCGGTCGTTTACGGCGCTCTGACACGCCATGTTGTCATGATCCTGGTGTAGCGTTTCATGCTGACTTCCGAATATGCAAACCATTTTTGGCTACGACGTCGGTTAAGGCTGGTACATTTGGCTTTTTTATAAGTCATGCTAGTTTTCAATAAAAATGAGCGCTGCCGCGATCCAGCTTCTGCTTCACGAACAGATAGAGATGGGAAACTGTGACCAACGTTTTTGCTCGCAATGAGAGGATTCTGTTGATACCTATTTTATTGACCTTAAGCCAATTGGTCAAGTTTAGAGTGGATTTTTTGATATTTTTTACCCCAAAACGGCACTTTTTAACGTTTCTTGACAATTAGAAACGCCGATGACGCCGGTGACACCGATGACACACAATAGTTGCATAACAAAGCAAAACAGCACGCTGACGAAGGACCGCGAAGTAGTATTGCAGTCATTGCTCGTTGATAAAGGCATATTTTAACGTGACATTAATTGTCATATTCTTATGCTTATGTAAATAAAAGGCCACGGTGAACGGAAGAAAAACAACGTCAGCCAGACGTAAGAGTTCCTTATAATTTAGCAGCTCTAATCACAAGAATGTTTTGCAGCATCTATTCCGTGTGATGGGGGGGGGGCTAAAGCACACGGAGGCTAGCAAGCGCCCTTCCTGTCTACGCTAGTTCATCGCATTCAAATGTGAGGATGTTGAAACGATGTTGAAACGGATGTTCTGTATAGGTAAGAGAGAACTTGTCGGATGCTGACAGTTGCACTGTCCCCAGTACGTCGGCGAAGCCCCGATGCGTTGGGGAAGAAACGCAATTGTATTACTCTCAGGCTGTTCGCAATGTCACTGGGCGACAAAACGTTCACGACTCGGTGGAGCGTTGCAGTAGGTGCATACAGGCGGCTCAGAGCTGTTCAGGTTGCTTGAGTGGCGTGGCGGTTGACCGATGCGGAGCCTAGTTAGAGCACTTCCTCAATCCTGTGACGCCTGCTGCTCATTCCACTTGCCGATATTGCGGGCGAAGTCGTCTTCAGAGCGCAGTCTGACTCATTACCTCCACTATAGTGCCATTCGCGAGTATGATGCGCTAAGCTGTTTCAATCGTCGCCTCCACCCCAGCAACGAATACGTGAGGAGCGCGAGGCAGCTTTGGCAGCTTCGTCTGCTCTCTCGTTGCCTTCAACGCCCACGTGACTAGGCACCCACAGTAATTTAGCTTATCCACCATCCGAGTGGATGTTGGTCAGAAGTTCTTAAATCTGTAAAACTAGCGATGAGGAAACCAACTGGCTACGGAGAACCATCACTGAGCTGGCCGAGTCGGTGATTATAAGACAATGGTTGTGACTGTGACGACGAATGTACCTTAAAACCTGGTAAGATGACATACAGTTCCAGAAGGAAAAATTGATGCCGTGTCTGTATCCCTAAACCGTTCTCTACTGTCGTCCAATCACAAAAGCGGCACCGACGCCCTCAGCATTCTTCGATCCGTCAGTGAAGAATCTCCGGGTATCAGCAATCAGCATAGTAGTCAAGCTTTTCCAGCGTACACTGCTTAAATTCGTTCGGCATGGTGGTGGATTTTGGGTATTGTAGGAGGCTAAGGTCACAGCAAAGCCCTGTTAGGCGCCATGGCTCTACATGACAGGCGCGTCGTGTGACCAGGCTATCAAGGTCAATGCCAGTGACGGCGCTCCGTAGCCAGTAGATTGCCTCATCGTTAGTTTTACAGATTTTAGAACTTCTGACCAGCATCCACTCGGATGGTAGAAGTTAAATTGCTGTGGGTGCCTAGTTACGTGGGCGTTGAAGGCAACGAGAGAGCAGACGAAGCTGCCAAAGGTGCCTCGCGCTTCTCACGCATTCGTTCGCTTGGGGTGGAGACCGACGATATGAAACCAGCTATAGGCCGCATCATACTCGCCTGCCTGAAGCCGCCCGCTGCGCAGGACCGCCGCCCGCCTCCCGGCCGGCCCTCGCAAAACCTTCGGCCCCGCGCAACGTGGTCACCCTGGGACTCCGAGAGGACTACCTGGGGTGGCGTGGGACCGTCTTCCACAGATGCCTAAGGGCGTGCCTCCAAATCCAACAGGGTCGACACCAGTGCGACGATCTCACCGCACCAGTGCCCCTGCGACGCCGGCAACCACCCGGCGCCAGCTTGAATTTCAAGACCAGCCAAGCCGCGACCAGTCCAGCGAAGACTCCGGCCCCGACACGGCCGCGTCAAGTCGGACTCGCCTCGCGCCACCGTCCATGGGCCTTTCAAGAGACGACATCCAAGAAATCGCCCTCAGCGTCGCCGCTCTCTTCCGGCCGCTGCCGCCGACGCAGCCGCCGCCGCCGAGCCCGACGCGCTGCAGCCCCGACACTCCGGCTCCGCCACGGGCCCCTGAGCCCGCCGTGCCTCCAGAGCCGGCGATGTACCAGCAGCAGCCACAACCCCGACCAGGACCGCCGCCTCCGGTCCCGGGGTTCGCCTGTCCTCCTGGATTCGGTCTCCAGCAGCAGCTGCAGCCGGCAGAGCCTCTGCCGCTGCAGTGGACGACCTACCTAGAGGAACAACGCTTGGTCAACGACCATTTCAACCGCCGCGACAGGGAGGACGTCCGTACCCTTCTACTCGCGTGCGAGCGGCCACCAGTGAAGCAGAACGACCTCAACTACTTGAAGGACCGCCTCAAGTTATATCTGGTGGTGGCCCACCGCGGCTGGGCCTCAGCGCTCAGTGCCCTCCCTGACTGGGAGCTGGCACAGCTGGGAGTGACGCTGCCTCCGGCTCCTCCCACGGTGCAGTACCTCCAGCCAGCCGCCGCCTACCGGCCCCAGGCCGCCGCCGCTGGAGATGGACAGCCCGGCCCGTCTCGCAGGCGCCGCAAGAAGAAGGCGGCCGCCACGAGCACAGATAATTAATTTAATTCTCGAGGGGTGGGCGCTGCGCCTCCAAGCTGCCGACGGACCTCCCGGACCAGCTTGGGCTGCCCTACCAGAGCGCCTGCCCCTCCAAGTCCGGCTCCAAGGACCGCCGCAAGATCCTGTGGAACCGGCCGTCGCCCCTCCTCTGCCGGTTTTGGAGGTCGAGGACGTCCAGGCTGAGCTGCGGCTCGCCGCCTCGCCTGAGCCTCCCTCCTCTTCTGGCAGCACCAGTGCGGTGAGTCTTGCCTCCCTCTCACACTTCGAGGCCTGGCGACGTGGGGATTTAACTCCCCCAGGAGCACCCAGTCCCCTGCCCTGGGACAGGACCCCCCTCCCTCCCTTCCCCGGTAGAGGTCGTAGGGGGGGGTTCCCCCTGAGCAGCTGTGGTCGACGGTGGAAGAGTCCCGCGACACAGCGGGTATTGGGAGCCCTTTCCCCGGCGGCATTACAGCGTGTTAATGATTTGGCCACAGCCCTGGTCACGGCTGCGGTACCCGCCGGGTCTCCCTTCCCTGAGGAGCTCCCTCCGGCCCCCCCATCGGGCCCCCGGGAGGGAAAGAAAAAGGACAACCCCGACAACCCCGACGAGGCTGATGGGTAGGACTCTTGGGGAGGACGACGAGGAGGACGACAGTGCTTTGAACTTCCTCTCACAGTCTAGCACCTCATCCATCTCTGACGACCACCACCCAGACTTCCATGACCCCCCCACTATCACGGCTCCGGTGGAGGATCATCGAGTACAGTCTATCTTGTCAGGGGGCACGAGAACGTTTGTACACCCGCGGGCTAGGGGACATCACGCCACGACCCCCAAAGTAGAGTAATGACTGAGACGATCCAAAACCTTGACGAGCGGGGACTGATTGAAAGAGGATCTGTAGCTTCTACCTATCGGCTTTTCGTCACCCCCAAGTCCGACTTCCGCGTCAGAGTCTTGTACGACCTTTCGCCCCTCACCTGAAGAAACCCATGTGTCACCTGCCCAGGCCCATGGACCTGTTGGGGGATGGGAGCGCGCGTTACGCGATCAAAGTCGACCTGCGTGACGGATTCTTTCATATACCTCTGCATCCTACTCTGCAGAAGTACATGGGAATTCGGTACCAGGGAAACACTTACTTCTGGAAAGTCCTCCCGATGGGCCTCGCCTCCACCCCCGGCATTATGCAGATGACGATGAAAGCCGTATGTAAGGCCATCACTCTGCAGTGCCCGGGCGTGACGGCACGGGTCTATTTGGACGATTTTTTGTTCACGGCCGCAGGGCCTTCCCCCTACTACCAATCCCTGACCTTCTCCGAGCCTGGGGCCTGGTAATAAACGAGTCCAAGTCGGTGCTGGACCCAACGAGGACTCTTACATACCTGGGAGTCTCCCTCGACCTCCTCAACCGCACCCTATCGGTCTCCCGCCACACCCAGCGCCTCGTACTCACCGCCATCAGCCGCGCTCCCGAACGGTCAGAACTGTTCGCCCAGCGCCTGGCGGGATACGTTAATTTCGTGCTGGAAATTATGCACGACCTGCAGCGGCAGCTTAGCTACCGGTCGTACGAAATTAACGTATCCCGCCAGGCGCTGGGCGAACAGTTCTGACCGTTCGGGAGCGCGGGCTTGATTGGCGGTGGTACGAGGCGCTGGTGTGCGGAGAGGACCGATAGGTGCGGTTGAGGAGGGTCGAGGAGGACTCCCAGGTATGTAAGAGTCCTCGTTGGGTCCAGCACCGACTTGGACTCGTTTATTACCAGGCCCCAGGCTCGGAGAAGGTTCTGGATTCGGTAGTAAGGGGAAGGCCCTGCGGCCGTGAACAAAAAATCTTCCAATAGAACCCGTGCCGTACGCCGGGCACTGCAGTAAGTGATGGCCTTACATACGGCTTCATCCGTCAGGTCTGCATTGATGCCGGGGGCGGAGCGAGGCCCATCGGGAGGACTTTCCAGATAGTTTTCCCTGGGTACCGAATTCCCCATTGTACTTCTGCAGGAGTAGGATGCCAGAGGTATATGAAAGAATCCGGTTTCGCAGGTCGACTTTAACGCGTAACGTCGGCGCTCCCATCCCCCAACAGGTCCATGGGCCTGGGCAGGTGACACATGGGTTTCTTCAGGTGAGGGGCGAAAGGTCGTACAAGACTCTGACGCGGAAGTCGGACTTGGGGGTGACGAAAAGACGATAGGTAGAAGGCTACAACCTCTTTCAATCAGTCCCCGCTCGTTAAGGTTTTGGATCGCTCCAGTCATTACCTCTTCTTTTTGGGGGTCGTGGTGTGATTGTCCCCTGCCCGCGGTGTGTACAAACGTTTCTCGCGCCCCTGACAAGATAGATTACTCGATGACTCCACCGCAGCCCGTTGATAGTGGGGGGGGGGGGCATGGAAGTCTGGGTGGTGGTCGTCAGGAGATGGAATGAGTGCTAGACTGTGAGAGAAGTTCAAAGGCACTGTCGTCCTCTCGTCGTCCTCCCCAGAGTCCTCCCCATCAGCCTCGTCGGGGTGGTCGGGGTTGTTCTTTTCTTTCCCTCCGGGGGCCCGATGGCGGGGGCCGGAGAGCTCCTCAGGAAGGAGGAACCCGGCGGGCTTACCGCAGCCGTACCAGGGCGGGCCCAATCATTAACAGCTGTAATGCCGCCGGGGAAAGGGCTCACCATACCCTCCCCAGTCCGGGGGGAGCCAGGGGGTAGTCCACCTGGAGACCCGGGGGGGGGCAAAGGGTCCCTGATCGTCACAATCAAACAAGACAACAACCATCCTCGGCCAGATCAAGAAGCTGGGCGTGTCTGATGATGATGCCGGGGAGGGGCCGGGACCCACCCTTCTATAGAGCATTGAGATACTTCCGAGGAGGGGTGGGGAGAGTGGCGCCTCAGAAGGAGAGGTGGCCGCATAGAGTGGATAATGAGTAGAATCTACGAGTCTTGAGACGCCCTTCGCCCGAATATCGGCAAGTGGGAGTCGAGCACAGGCGTAAAAGGATTGAGGAAGTTAGCTCTAACTCAGGCTCGCCATCGGTCACCGCCACGCCATTCACAGCCACCACCTTGACCAGGCTCTGAGCCGCCTGTATGCACCTACTGCAACGCTCCACCGAGTGTGAAACACGTTTTGTCGCCCAGTGACATCTGCGTGCAGTTGAGAGCTATAAATTCGCGTTTCTTCCCCCAACGCATCGCTCGCCGACGTACTGGGGACAGTGCAACTGTCAGCATCCGACAATTTCTCTCTTACCTATACAGAACATCCGTTTTAACATCGTGTACAATCCTCACATTTGAATGCGATGAACTAGCGTAGACGGGAAGGCCGCTTGATAGCCTCCATCTGCTTTAGCGCCCCCCCCCCCCAATGACACGAAATAGATACCGCAAAACGTTCTTGTGATTAGAGGTACTAAATTATTAGGATTTCTTACGTCTGGCTGACGTTGTTTTTCTTCCGTTCATCGTGGCCTTTTATTTACATAAGCATGTGAATATGACAATTGATGTCACGTTAAAATATGCCTTTATCAACGCGCAATGACTTCAATACTACTTCGCTATTCCTTACGTCAGCGTGCTGTTTTGCTTTGTTACAGCAACTATTGTGTGTCATCGGCGTCATCGGCGTTTCTAATTGTCAAGAAACGTTAAATAGTGTCGTTTTGGGGGAAAAAATATATAAAAAATCCACTCTAAACTATACCAATTGGCTTAAGATCAATAAAATAGGTAGCAATAGAATCCTCTCATTGCGAGACAAATGTTGGTCACAGTTTCCCATCTCTACCATTCGTGAAACAGAAGCTGGATCGCGGCAGCGCTCATATTCATTGCAAATTAGCATGACTTATAGAAAAGCCAAATGTACCAGCCTTAACCAACGTCGTAGCCAAAAATGGATTTGCATATTTCGGAATCAGTATTAAAAACTACACCAGGATCAACAACCCAGCTAGATGGAAAGCTGACAACGAGTGCATTTTGAAACAGTCTAATCTACACTCTACAGTTAGTGCAAGTAAACCAACTATTGTAGTATAAAATACTTACAGATAAGATTGGCCATCAGCACAAAGAAACCTGCGTATCGCTCCTACTTGCGTTAAGCCAGCATGAAACATAAGTTGGACCCAGTTTGTACCCGGTATCATTTGGCGGGACCCAGTCTGGGACCAACTGGGTCCAGACTGGGTATAGAGACCGGGTCCTCAGGTTCACGTTTTGCCACCTCTACACCTTTTTAGCCCCAATTTCAAAAAGATAAAGTCCAAATTAAAATAGATAAAGTCCAAATTCAAAAAGATAAGTTATGATTTCAAAAAGATCAACACCAATTTCAAAAAGCTGAAGTCCAATTTAAAAAAGCTGAAATCCAATTTCAAAAAGATAAAATGCAATTTCAAATAAACCAATGCTATGCAAATAGCCCAATGCTATGATTCAGGTAATCCAACGAACAGTAATCATGTCACCAAGAAAATGATCCGAGAAACGGAATAATGTGCAATGCGCATGCATTGCACTAAGAGGTATCTTTACACAAAAAGCTGCACATAAGAAGAGGTGTCACAATACAAAAAGTAGTATGATTGTTCACGTGACTTTTTGCGGCTTAAAATGAAATAATCTGTATCATTGTATTTATTCATTCGTTTCCATTGATGCCGATGTCTTTGTCATTGTCTATAATTTTTGTGAAAACTTTTTTGGTGAACCAATCTACGTAGTTTTTGACGTATCTGAATCGTCGCAAGACAACGCTATTCTCAACATCCATGGCGACATGGGTATAACCGATAATGAGGATCCTGACCCGCCTCCGACTCCACCGGACCGTAATGCCGCAGCTGAGGGTGGCCAAAAACAGCCACAGCAACGCGGCAGACTTGGTTTGCTACCGGAGACGTGGTTTGCTGACGTAGTTTGCTGCTTTGAGGGTAGACGTGGTTTGCTGCCAGTTGTATGAGTTGTTCAGACGAATAAATATCACCAACTTGCCTCCAAATGTGTGTTATTGTGTTATTGCGCGGGTTAACCCGCGCGGCGTAGGGGGGGTAAAGTATTACCCCCTCACGTGATTTCCGCAATAACTTGAAAACAGTAACATATAACGACTCAAGTTCAGTACCTATCCAGGCATCCAATTTGACGTCTACTTACAAAAAAAAATATCGAAAACAGTTGAGAACTTTGGGTAGATAATGACGTTTTGATGACGTCAGGGTCATGCCATTTTTGGTTGAATAACGATAAAGTTTCATGGCATGCGTAGAAAACATAGCATTTAAGCAAACTCGGCAAACGCCAAACTGTCATAAGAAAGGAATTTTTAATTCTCTACAAGGTGGCAATTTCGATTTCCAAAATATTGGTTTTTGACCCGAAAATTCCAAAAAAACTGATTTTTTTCAGAAATTTTCCGCAAAATTGAAAATTTCAAATGTGTCTTTAAAAAAACCGGAAATATATATATATATATATATATGAGAACAAGTGTAATGAATACCCAGACCGAAATTTCAACTTAATAGCTTCGTTTTCAGTGACTGATTGACTCTCCAAGCATAAGAAATAGTAATGACATGCATTAAGTAGGTAATGACTCATATTTTCAAGTAACTTTTTTATATTTTGTGACCTGATACAGATATTATTAAAATGTCATTTTGTGGTTTATTGAGGACAATCAACCCTAGATACATGCATTGTTTATCGATATTCGTGCAGTTTTCAGTTTGACCTTAGCATGACCTGATCTTACCTTTGAATGGGTTCAAGTTGTGTAAATAAAATGGACTGTTTCTATCGATTCTTACGTGAAAATGGACCCCTAAAAACATGTGTCACAAGGCTTGATTTGACCTATTCGTGACAGTGACCTTTTGTGACCTGACCTTGACCCTTGACAATTTGCATGTAATTTTTCACTTTTACTTAATGCAATAATGATTTACACTTTGAGGCTTGAATGGGTGCATTTGACAGTTCTTAATCAAGGATTTGAATTGAAAGTATGAATCCATTTTAACTCAATTAACTCGACAATATTCCATGTGACCTTGACCGTGACCTTACATTACCTATAACTTGAAAAAATTTTCGGGTATGCATTCGATTCGTTTCATTGAGAGCTTTCGATCGGCCGCCTTGCGCGTCTCGCTGCGGTATTGGTTGGAAGATAAGAGGGGGATAATATTTACCCCCCCTACGCCGCGCGTTCGGCGAGAGACCCCTACGCCGCGCGGGTTAAGGTTGCTTACTTTTCAAAGTCGTGAATAAAATTAATTAATTGGCGTGAATCGAATTAGATGAAATGATAATAAGTGAGAGCAGGATTTGTCTGTTACACGACTTGTTCCTGTTGGGTTTGTTCCAAATAATGCATTGACTTTTACAGTAGTTTAGGGACCTTGGCTCTAACAGTCCTTTTTACATTGCGTTTCACCTGTTTAAAATTCGATTTTATATATATTTTAAGTAGGAGTTCATGTTTTTTCATTGTTATTCAAAACTTTTAGGTTTGACTTTATCTTTTTTAAATATAACTTCTTCTTTTTTAATTGGTGTTTATCTTTTTGAAATTGGTGTTTATCTTTTTGAAATTGATGTTTATCTTTTTGAAATTGGTGTTTATCTTTTTGAATTTGGACTTCATCTTTTTGAAATTGGTAGTAAAAGGGTGTAGTCCACACCATGCTTAATAGCTCGAAAAGGAGTCTTATGGGGTACACTTTTGACCCCGGAAATCGAAAGAAACATGTTCACGCTTCATTTCTATCTATTTTTATTTTTTATTGTCGTATCGGTTACAGGTAAAAAAAACGTTGACCGGCTTTGTAACATGTAACCCTATGACCTAGTAAAAATTGTACAGTCTAGGGCAAAAGTTCCGTCCCAGGGCTAGTCTAAAAATCCGAACTAGTGCGCATCTCTTCCCTAGGTGGTGCGCAGTCCGGCGGGGTCAGATTTGACG
>VOPJ01002587.1:0-24307 GCA_014673585.1 Semibalanus balanoides
GCTGGGTTATGACATCCTGCAAATTGAAACCGATCGCTCTATAACTGTGTCTACCCACCACCAAACACTTTTTGGAGGTGAGGTCATCACGTGAACTAGTCTGGTGACCTGACCTGAGATGACCCGAGGACAAAATTTTACATAATGTGGGTAGTTCATTTTCAAACAGGTATGCAAAAAACGGCGGCGCTGCGCGCAGCTGTTTTTATATTATCATCGAAAAACCGGAGAGGTGGGTGGATTTCGCACACTCTCCAGGGTGAGTGTTAACCCGCGCCGGGCCGGGGGGGGTGTTAAGACACCCCCCCTCAGGTTTTTCCTGGATATCGGAAAAACGGCGGCGCGTAGCGCCGCCAAATTTTCAGACCTGTCGATCATCTTTTGTACAAGCTTTAAAAAAACGACAAGTAGGTCATGTAGTCAGATGGACCAGGCTAGGTCAAGTGACCCCACCTCCGAAAAAGTTTGCGGTTCCACCAAAGCCACAGTTTTTAGCGGATTGGTTTCGTACTTACAGGGTTTCATAAGAGCATGACTATTTAATTTTTGTATATCTCGGATTTTTGATATCGGTGACCTAAGGACAGGTCAATTTCCTGACCTCCCCATTATAAGTGAATGTGAAAATAAACAGATGCTTCCTGTTCTGAAAGTATGCATTGGACCAGGCTCATTCTGAATGACCTGGGTGCGATTGTTTCTCAGAGATCTCTACAAGGTCATCTGAGGTAATCTGAGGTCATCAGCAATGATTTGCTAATAACTCCTGATATAATAAAGATAGAGACGAGCGGATGACACCACTGTATTTGTATCGTCTGTCCGCTTCGCCCCATATGCATCATGATCTATCTGGGTCACTAAATGACCTTGACCTGAGGTCAAATTTTGAAGCTGACCTTACGAGGTCATCATGTATTTGTATAGCGTCTTGACAAGAGGAACACGATGGTGTCATAATCTTTTCCCTATCTAACTTACGTAAACAGTTATTCGTGAAAACATTTTTGGCAAAAAATATCCTTTTTGACTTCCGATGACCTCTGGAGCCCAAACTATTGACCTGAGATGAAATTTGAGGGCATACATGCGATTGCAATTTTAAATAGCTATCTAATGTTTCGAGACTTGTTTGCTCCTAGCTATCATAGCTTCCGAGATAATTGGGGATATCTGGAGCTATGTCCTAAATCTGGAAAATTTGAATTTTGATGACTTTTGGTGACTCTAATATTGACCTGATCAAATTTGTCAACGAAATAGTTTCCAAATCTCTTTTGACGAGCTCTCGAACGGTATTTTTGGTTTATGTCTAGGTCCCATAGGAGCCGAGTTAGAGCCGAGTGTGTCGAAACACCCCCCCCCTGCTTGAGGAAGGTGGTGCCGTGCACCGGCCCGGCGCGGGTTAATAGGAAGCACTTGTATATTTTCCCACTCACTTATAACAGGGAGTTCACGACATTGACCCGACCCTAGGTTACTGATATAAGCAAATCAGATATATATAAAATGTAGGAATGTAGGTAGAACATACATGCCTATGGGATATAATCTTATGAAATTATGTAAGATTTAAACCGACCAGTCAAAAACTATGGCTGTGGTATGACTGCAAACATTTTTCAGGTGGGGTTACGTGACCTGGCCTTTTGACCTGACCTGAAATGACATGAGGTGAAAAGATGCAGACTGTGTTGGTAATTGATGTTAAAATAGCTGTGCAAAATTTGGCGGTGCTGCGTGCTACTGTTTTCTCGCTATTTCTGAAAAAAGGGGCGTAAATCAACCACCGGCCGTGGGATGTTAATTCATCAGTTTTCAAGCCAGACAAGAGACGCAAGAGACATAAAGCAAGAGCATACAGGCACTCTTCAGTCAAATCCTTTTCCAAAGCAGTTTAACACTCTTCTAGAGCAGAGGTACCCCACATTTCACGATACTCACCACAGGGCTAAAGACAAGGCCACCATTATGGGAAGGTCGAACTGCTCATCCACCACATAACTGGGACTGCTGGCTCGAATCTGAAACCAGGCAAAACATAAACACAGGGGCGTGGGAACTACTTTCAATTTGGGGGTGATTTTTTTTGCGGACCAAGAGATCACAAATTATATATATATATATATATATTATATATAATATATGTATTACATAGATAACAGTAGACCTGGATTATGACAACGAAAATCAGGCGACTGCAGTAAGGACCGAACAATTTACAGAAAACAAGATTGGCGGATCTAAAATCGCTTTTCCACGAGGTTCCGTTTATTTGTATAATTTCGCATTCAACTTTAAAAAATTACCCGTTGGCTTGGTGTTTTGGATTTGATTTCTGCGCAGTGTTAAATAGATAATTCATGCTGAATGGCTATGATAAATGTATCAGCACTCATGTTTTCGTATTAACAGTGATTAAAACTATTATTTGTCATAATGCTTGAATAATAATGCGCTGCTTATTTCGCGTAAAACATGCGTACCTGGATAGGTTAAAACGCGTGTCCTATTTCAATTTTTGCTTTGCTTGTGTAACATGGGGAAGAAGTGGCAGCAGTCAATTGCGTTCTGGTTACAAGCCCAAATGAGGAAAGCGTTTGATAAGGATAGAGTAGACCCGCCTACCAAGAAACATGTGTTTCGTTTCCCAAGCATTTAGAGCTCCGAGGACGGTGGATTGCCGCCACCCGCCGTCTAGATGACTTGAATCTGGATTGTTCTGGCGTATGTGAGCTGCATTTCAGGCCAGAGGACTTCGAAGTCGACCTCTCCCCTCGCACCGGAACGGAAAGGCAGCGCCGCAGGCTCAGGAATGATGCAGTCCCGTCCATTTTTGAGACCTACCCGGAGACCGCGGAAGTCTCCAGTTTCAGGAACGTCCTACCAGACTGGCCACGCCATCAGCACGCCGCTCCCACCAGAGCAGGGCTCTGAACAACCTGACATGAAGCGTTCTTTGAGCGAAACAAGATCAGCGATCTGGGACGACCTGGGACAACAAGTGCCATGGAGATGCTGTCCTTTCAGGTTCAGGTGCCTATATACATATATTATTATGCTGCTTAATGTTTGGCCTTCCAAAACGTAGGTTCTAAACGCCATATTTAAACCTGTATTATTATAACCTTCAAACGTATATTATATTCTTTGAATATTATTAACCATTGAAATAAATTACAATTTCACACATTTTGACCAAATCATAATTTTTTCATGTCAGGTAGCGGATATTTTTGTGGAAAATGAGCTGTTGTTTCTCTCCCCAATTTTGGCCGAAAAACGAGCATTTCCTTTTTTCCTGATGAAAAACATGATTGGTCCCAATGTCCCCCGTCACCTTTTAATTTTGCTCCCCCTCTCACATTCTGGGACGTGGCCTCACATGATATCAACTGGACCTTTGGCGTGTCCTGTTCAGGCCAGTGATGATGGCAGCATCGAGGGCGGAAACTGTTGAAGCATCCGGACCGAGGATGTTTGACGAGGCAACTGGATTCCGTTCATAATCAACAATATCAGTATCTACAGCCAACCTCAACTTACAAACATTGCACAGCAAACGGGGTGCAACTGGCCGAACAGGATGACGGCCGACATACCAGAGTCTGGCCAGTTCTCAACAGTGGGAGAGGTGGTGAATGTCTTGGCAAGGCAAGAGCCTGACTGCTGGCAACCAAGGACCTCTGGAAGCAGCTCTCAGAGCTGGATGCCTTAACAGATACAAGTGATGCGACATCCGACTGATGGACTACCTTGCAGCTGAGCATTGCGGCTGGTAGCAAGCCAACCCCGCAGCAGGGAGATACTCCCCGCTCCTCCTTGGTAACGCTGTCGTCTGGGACAGGACCAGCCCCAAGCTGTACCAGATGATGCACAAGTCCGCCATTTTCTGTCTGCCGCACTCTAGGACTCTGCGGCGTCTCACCTCGGCGCTGCATGTCAACGCCGGCCTAGACAGCGGACCATGGCCTTAATCTGGGCATGAGGTGGAATGTGGAGCCGCGCGAGCGCATCGTGAACCTCGCCATGGATGAGGTATATACGTCGCAGTGTGTCGAGCTGGCGGGTGGCAGACTGTACGGTGAGACAACAGGCGTGGTCACGAAGACTCTCTTCTGCACCCCACATCAACTCTGTCGCCGGCAAGTATGAAGATATGATCAGCATGCTGCCAGTGCCTCACGTGACAGCAGTAGACATACAGGAGACCTTCCAAAAGGTCCTGCAAGGCCTCACAGAACTTGGCTTTAAGGTCGTGTCTGTCACCACTGACAACCACCGTACCAACCAGAGCTGGCACAACAGGCTTGGTGCAGACGGCCGCCATCCTGAATACATCATCAACCCTTACTCGGAGCATGAGAGCGTGTCTACACGCTGTACGATACAGTGCACATCTTTCAAAATATCTACTACGCGCTTATGAGGCCAGGACTCTCACTCTCCCCGCCTTCCCGGCCTGGAGGATCCACGGCAGCGGAAAGTCAGCTTCAGTCACCTTTACAAGGCTACACAACATAGAGCGAGGCCACCCGGGCAAGCTGGCCTACAAGCTCACAGACAAAGCTGCTAGGCCGTCAGTGCTGGAGCGTGTTGAATGTGGGGCTGGCAGCGCAGCCACCCACGAGACGGACTTGCACGGCCCTCCGCATTCGCAGGGCGCCGGCAGGACTGCCATTAGACTCGCTGACAACGGCCGAGTTCCTGAGCTGGTGCGCCGTTGGTCAACGCCTGCAATGTGAAGTCCAAGTGTCAGAAGCAGACGCCTTCTGCGACCAGAAACCGCGTTGGAAGCTGCGCCCATGGATGTTGAGGCAGCGTAGCGCCCCAACTTCATCCGATGCTTCGGATCTACATGACAACTTGCCAAGAGAAAGGCTCAGCAATGACGAGGGACACATGCATGGCTGTCTTCTACAGTTCAAGGGGTTGGTGGAGCCTCACACAGTACCTACTCTCCAGGAATGTGGCACCCTCGACTATGTTCTGCTTGGAAAAATTCAGTCGGACAAGATCGAGGGACATTTCGGACACCTGCGCAAGCTGTCGGGCGGGAACTATTGGTCCAGCGTGCGCCAGTTCCTGGAGAACGAGGCGGTCATCCGGACCAAAGGACTGATCTGGTGGTCGGGCTTCACCACGCCGAAATCTCAGCGAAATGGCACCGTACACGGCAGAAGCGCCAGCAGGAGGACTTGCTGGTCGTCGAGGAGCTGGTGGCGGGCGGTGGCCCAGCGATGCAGGAGACCCGAGGAGCTGGAAAACCTAGCACCAAGGCCGCCGCTTGGGCATATCGCCGGCTACCTGGCACGCTCGCCACCAAGGCAACAAGTGCGAGCCGCCTGTGCCGACTTGCTCATCAGACCAAGAAAGCTGCAACGCTGACGTTGGCTAGAAGAGGACTGCATAGCACCAGGTGGAGTCCATCTTCAGGTCCTTCACAGAGCTGCTGGACCGGGAAAGCTCCTGGTCCCTCCTCCACCGCAATCGACATAACCATGAAGATCTGCCAGATCTGGAGGAAAGCTGGTGAAGAGGAAGCAGACGACGTCAGCTGGCTCGGGTGCAACCTGCCCAGGAAGGCGTTCATGGAGGTGTCAACAACGCCGTGGTAACCTGGAGCCGAAAGTCTAAACTGTACGCACCTGCAACGAGGGCCATAGTGTGGTGAATAACCTGGTTCGGCAAATGTCGGCAGCTCTTTTCAATCTGTTCGCTGGAAACATGGTGAGAGATATTAACAGCGAGGTGCACTGCAAAAGGAAGCCCGGAGCCGTCACAGATGGTGACAAGATGTCGAGATCAGAAATGAATGACAAGAGGCGCAAGCTCACCGGTGTTAAGAAGATGTGAGCAGAAGGTGTGAAGAAGGTGGTGGAAAATTGAGTAATACAAGGTTACTCAGATATGGGCTTGGCAGTGGGTACCTAACAATGTTAGAGAAGACAACATATCGTGGCATGTAAATAAATCGAGCAAATTATGTGAAAGTTGGTATTTTCAATGTATTGAAAGAGCAGTATTAATTAAGATCGGAGTGGTTGATTTAACATGATGAGCCATTATTCTAATCAAGACGATAGAATGACAAATGAGTGGTAAAAACCATTACAAATGGTTAGATGGCTTCAGCATACCATTAAAACATTAAATTTGAACAGAGTTGGTCTCCTCCACTTAAGTTAATGGATTTAACGATGAATTATACACAAATATTGATTTCAGTTTTAACTTCAAATAAAAGTTTCATGTTCGGCCTCCTTCTGGCAGTGCCTGAATTTTCGTGTCAAAATCAGGTCTACTGTATCTGTTGTCACAACCTATCCAAAACACCCTTTACCTTTTAAATTAAACACACCTCTTCCTTATTTTACAATGGGACTGTCCCAGTGTGGAATGAAGGCCAGCCGCTTAAGCACCGTTAATGCATCCTACCCCGAAATAACACTGAGATATGGAGTCGGACTTTCTGTGGAAGCACCTGGGTATCAACAGCGTTATTTGGAGGGGATGAATGATTTAGAAAAGACCGTCCCAACGCAGTAGCGCGCTTGTGAGACGACTGCCCGTTTTCCTGGCGCACACCCCCGAGTGCGGCTGTACAGCTTCCTGCCGCAATGCTTTTTGCTGTCGGGGCCGAGGCCACCTTCGAATGAACGAGCCGACCGAAATTGAACTTGTGTTACCGTAGGTGAAAATAGCCTTACACGTCAGCAGGTTACCTCGCTAGAGCCGTCGAACGAATGTCCTGGTAGGCCTGGATCTCGTCCTGGTTGTCTCTGATCAGCTGATCGCACTCTGACCATCTGCCTGTCGACGTTTTGGTAGATGTAACATGTAAGACGTACAGTCAGTCGTCTGATGAAGACGTACATGAAGACGTAAAGTCGGTCTAACTTATGTATCTTCCCTTTTTTCAGTTTTCTATAACTCATCTAATCTCATTCTGTGTGGGCATGAAGAAACGATTTGCACCAGGGAACATGTGGTACCTACTGATAGGTACCGCAATGTTTCCCTTTAAATAAGTTCTTCATGCACATGAAGTGCAATTAGATGAGTTTTAGAAAAACTAAAAAAGGGGAGATTACATAATAGACCGAACTGATACTTGACGCTCTGCACCGAGAAGCACGTCTCCACGTTGACGTGGTAGGCGTACTTGAGCGAGAGCAGCGGCGAGTAGGGCACCACCCACTGGTTTGTCACCACTCGCTCCCCATCTCGCACCTCCTGGCCGTCGTCCCCGGCCCGGCGGCGACACGCATATCCATTAGCCAATAACGTCCACGCACTTAACCATTAGCCAATTGTCGACGGCTTAAACACTGGCCTACGGATGCTTTTGATTTTAATCCACGCTGGGGATGAAAATACATGTTATTTCCACACAAATATCTCCATTACATGCCGAAACCGCGTCTGAGTTGAAACGAAGCAACGTTTTATTTCCTGACGTGTTTCAAACCATTTGCTTGGTTTGTGGTACTATTTTATTTTAATTTCGAGGAAGAGGTCATAAATGATCAAACTAATTATAATTTGCCTAAAACGATACACCATCAAGTCAGGCAGTGCCGGCGGACGTCAGTTTCCAGAATAGACAATGTCCACTACCATACCCACACAGCCGTTCACCAGACCTGCGGCCACCCACAGATTTGTTGTCAGCATTACCAGAGCGTCTCGCGCTAAAAACAACCCCTGGGGCACACCGCCAGCCTGCTCAGGATCGACATTTCGCGCGCTGCGCACCGTTTCGCCTCGGACCAGAGCAGAGGTGCGTCACCAAGTCGACCGCCACAATGATGGTGCGTCCGCCAAACAGCTGGGCCAATCGTACTCCATGCACTCTTCATGCATTAGTGCGTTGTCGTCAGCCCACGAGTTGAGCGGAGGGAGAATCCGACACAGCCAACTCCTCCTGGCGCAGGCCTGTGTCGGCGCCGTCACCGAGCACCGCGGGATCACAATCCGTGGCATCCTCATTATGTGGTACTTCTGTCTCGATATCTGTGGAGGCAAGAGGCCTGCTTGAGTCCTGGGTCCTGACCAGCCAGCTGAGAAGTAGCTGCACATACCTCATCTTCAGGCGAGGCCACCAGACAGTGGCACACAGGCTGGTTACAGGTAGCCCTGAAAGGCAGATAATCACTTGTTAGAGAGGTACTAAAATAACAGATTACTCATAGTATGCTGAAGTAAGTTGAAGGTATAAGCAACTTTAGAAAACATAAAAAAATCACAGATCACTACTCTAGCGTCAGGTCAGGTGACGTGACAGCGCCAATTTTAAGTACCGTTTTCTTCTTACCGTTTTCTTCACTGCCACCTTCCCAAAAAAAATCAAATGTACGCCGTTTGTGGTGCAAAATATGAAGTAATTGCTGCTGAACACGATTATGACATTTGTTTCTCACAAACATTGCTCAATTTCATGAAAAATGCGTTTTAATATTTGGGGCTGATGACGTCATATGAAGGATTTTTTTAAGAAAACCTTCACGCTGCCATAAGTATGACTAGTGTATGGCTAATGTATGGCCAAAGGTAAAACAAGTCGAACTGTAATAAACCCATTTTAGCAAGAGAGACTAATGACATCGCTCACGGCCAATTCATACAATTGGGGACTGGGATGTTAGCAAGATGTCAAAACAAACTCGAATTTCTCTGTGATTCGACCTCAGTGGTTGTTTTAGCTTATACCATACATAATTGCTATGCCAAGCACGCAAAATGGCTATCTCAACTCAAATATAATGTTAAGGTGGCAGTGTACCTTTAACTTATCAATGGCCCATGCCCATATTTTGCCAGTTTGTAGAGGACATCTTGGGCAACGTTTGAAAATGATGTTTGCAAATTGTTGTATTTAACGTAAAAGGGATCAATGGGAAAGGGGTGGGCATATACTGCCTACCTATCAACCCTATTAGCGTCGAAGAGGGACTCCCCAGTCCCCCTACGAAGTTTTTCGCGTACAGTTCATTAAATATTTAATCTAGAATCGTTAAACTTGGTGCCTTATCTTAGCATTTCATTGCCCATCGAATAATCTACTTTTTTTTAAAAAACGTTGCATTAGGAGGGGGTCCATGAACGTTTATAGGGGGTATTTTCGGCCGTTTTTACCCAAAACCTTTGCATGGTTGATCGCTCGTGGAGAGTTGCTTGTTTTAGCAAAATATTAGCGAAAAAGATATAAATAGATAATTGAATGGTATTTCAGATATCCCGAAATTTCACAATGTTGATATAACAAATTCACAATTTTGGAAAAACTTATTTATATTTCAAAATTATATAGTTTTTTTTTACTTTCATGAGGTCTAAAATTGAAAAATTTCAGATCGATATCTTAATATTTGATGACCTGAGCGACCTGAGGCAGTTTTCATAAAAAAACGAGCCACGACTCGATTTTTTTAAAATCATTTGCTCTGATCTGCGAGCTAGGTACTGTTCGATGTTTCGAAAATACAAACAACAAACTCAATAATACTAAGCATGCTGTCGTTTTTAACTAATTTTGTAGAAAATAACGACTTGCTAATAGTAGAAAATGGCTCAGCATTTCAGAAGAAAAAAATCAAGCCGTGGCTCGATTTTTTATCAGAACGGCCAGCGGCCTCTGAAGTCAGGTCAAATGCTCACCTTCCATTACAAACATATGGTGAAAAATTCCAAATCAATTATAAAACACATTTTATCAATCCAATTAATTCAGTATAATGTCATCAATGTCATCTTCCGATGATCCGGATGCAATTTTTAGTCAGTGACCTTATGAAGGGTCATGCAAGGTCAATAACACTTTTGAGTAAATAACTCGTGACAAGATGACCGTAGAGACTCGCAACTGGTTCAACGTTTGTCACGTCAAGCCGCATCTTTTCATATGCAACTTAACCAACTTGACCCCGACCTTAAATTTGGGCCAAATTTGGGAGTTGACGAAAATGATCCAAATTGGTATGATTAAACCGCTTTGACGAAGAAGACACGATGGTATCGTAAAATTATCCTGCTATATATTTTCCAGTAAATATTATTCATATAAAACACTTTGCTGAACCAACAGGTTTGTTACATTTTATGACCTCTAAAGCCAAAACATTGACCCGAGGTCAATTCTGATGTGACGATGGCAAAAGAGAATTCAAATGGCTTTCCAGTGCCTTTTTGGTATTCCTCCTAGCTGCCATAGTTTCCAAGATAATGGCAAGGTTTCCTGAAAAACTTCATATTTTGGCAAATATCACATTTAAAGACGTCATTCGACCTTGAAGATATTGACCCAGGGTCATTACAATTTAAAAAATGAAGCTATTCGTAGAACTTCAGGGTCATGCAAGGTCACGAACACCTTTTTTCAATAACTCGTGCCAGAATAACCGTAGAGACTCGCAACAGGTGCACAAACATAAAGTCTCGCCAAGCCGCATCTTTTCATATGCAGCTTGACCGACTTGTCACCTTAACCTTGACCTAAACCGGGGTCAAATTTTGGAATCGACCAAATTGGTATGTTTTGAACCGCAATGACGAGAGAAACATGATGGCATCAAAATCATTACTCTAAATGTTTAGGGGTAAAAAGTTTCATGAAACCTTTTTTACATTTGATACCTATATAGCCAAAACATTGACCTAGGTCACTTCTGATGACATGTTAGCGAAAGACAATGGAAGGCTTTCCAATGTTTTTTCGGATTCTCCTGGCTGCCATGTTTCCGAGATAAGCAAAGTTTCCTACACTTCTAATCTTTGCAAATATGCACCTTGATGAGGTCATATTACCTTGAAGATATTGCCCAAGTGTCATTCCAATTAACAAATAAACCCTTTGTAGACTCTAACCACAGACCAAATTCCATAATTAGGCGAACAAGCCCCCCCCCCCATCCCCACAGATTCGTATACTTTTCATCCGTCCAGGAATAGAGTTGATGAGAGCACAAACATAGGTCATGATATGCTCACTTTGCCTATGTAAGCATACATTTATTTCCTACCATAAAATAGGGTAACTTTAAGATATGGAATAACTTTGATAGGGCAGGGTAAGATCGATCGCCCATCGACTTAACCCTCATCCTACGGTGAGAGCATGGCAGCCTCAGGGGGGGGGGGCTGATAGAGTTAGTTTGGGAAACTCATGTCCAAATTTCCGCTTCAGATACTTCCATTTCTGTATTTCAAATGGAACACACTTTCCCATAAATCGAATCTAATGACCACAATCATATGCATTATGTCGATCAGTTCCCTGCCTTAGAGTGATTTGCACAAGAAATAATGCAAGTGTGCAGCTTGTGACTGGCAAATCTGAGTTCAGCATATAGTGATGTGTATTTTTTACAAAGCTCAAGATCGTGGCATCAATTGATTTTATAATTTTTAAAAGTCAAAGTTCAGGCTTTAATCATGATTGTCCCACCAACTTAATATCTTATTGAGCTAACTTAAATATAACATTTTTAAAGTGCTTTAAAAATAGAATCTGCACACTTTGATTAGTGCTGTAGGGCTCAAAGATTGGTTCCTACCATTTTGTGTGGCTTTACAACTAGAAAAAAGTAACTTACACACAAACTTTTCAGATCATGGGTGAAGGCAATAAGTGAAAATTTCATTCATAATGTTAATGTATTTCTTAAATCATCTTCCGGTAAAAAAGGTGTATTTCTTCACCCTCTATTTGCATTTTCATTTTTGGAAAATATGCTCACATTAAATAATAACCTACATACGCAAAAATGGAAGATTGCTAAAAATGGGAAACTTGCATGTTTGCCACAGCTTCCCCAACTGAAGTAGGAGCAGAGCAATCAGGCACAGGGGCAGAATTCCTGTCTTCTGTGCCAGTGACTCAGAGTCAAATCTCTGGGCAGGCTGCTGAAACAGTCGACCTGCCCCCATATAACCCTCAGAACAGGGTGAGAGTTTCAGCACCATGATCCCAAAGAGGATACAGTGCTTGGTCCCAGTGTTAGAAGAGTTCATGTTTGTTGGTTTTTAGACCACCAACAAATGTTGTACTCCCAAGTTATGACTGGCAAAAATGTATTTTTGTGTACTCCTCATGCATATTTGTTGTTCAACTAATAAATGTGTTTGCTGGAGAGTAACCTGTCCTTTTATCTAGGAAAATAAGGTTAAAAGTTCATCATTATTTATCATTAATATTTCAGTAATTCTTATTATCAGGTTATGTTTGTACTCTTCCATTGCAAAGATATGTACTCCTACACCAACAAAAAATAGTATAATTATGTTGTGTCCTCACTTGCCATCAGGCCTCCCTGTTGGTCCACAAACCAAACCAACCAACTGAAGTAGGCAGGTAGAGGCAGGGTGATAGAGGATGGTAGAGGTAGACCAGTCTGGAAATTGTGGCAAGAGCATCAATGAGGTATTTGAGGCAGCCCAAATCCTGTCTCAAATGAGGCAGCAATCTGCCTCATTTTAAATTTTTGTCTGCTCTAAATAGTATTGCTGCTGCCCTCGGCAGCAATTTCAGCCCCATAATTTCAAAAGCTGACCCAATTTTTTTCAAAGGCTGCCCCAAATTTGATTTATTGTGTCAGTTCTGCCCCGACGAGATCTCATTGAAACCTGCCATATTTGCAGACTGGGTCAGGTAGGTAATGTCAACCATGACAGGTGCTCTTACCTGGTTCTCTTACCTGGATGGGTTCCTTATTGTCGGGAAAAATGTCAGAAAAATGATTCAACGACTGTAGGTGGTCAGCATAGTTAAGTGAATTCAGCCCATCAATCTGTTTGGTCCACCTCCTCTGGACATTCTCTAGTGTGCGCAAGTCTTCCAAGTAGCCAGTGTGCCAGATGCACAAACAATATTTAATGGTAGTGCTGCTATGAAAGAGTGGCAACAAATGTCTATGAAAATTATTTCAGTTTCTTGTGATAAAACTTAACATTTCATATGTTTAAACAAAATAAATTGAAGCATTTATCACCCAAACTTACATTTAAGCTGGACAACTATGACTTGTGTTTTGCCTTACTCCTCTGAAAAGTCGTCCCGGCCGCTTATCCTGATCCCTCGGAACAGAGTGAGAGTTCCAGTTAGCTAGAGTTAGCGCCTTTTTTGGGTACACAAACCAAAAGTTATACCAAAAGTTAAAGATATATTGAACCAACCCGACCCACACTCTTCACTCCTACACGTCAACGTTGTGTTGTTGGCGCTACACGTATGCCGTCAGCGCGAAAAGCGAAATTCTGAAATGTCTGTTATGCGCCAATTTGCTTTCAAATTTGGAAGCACTCCAAAAGTTGGCCTCAGTAAGAGTAGGAAAACGTGAAGGGATCCGTCGTAACTCCCTTCAATAACTTGAAGGCGCAAAGGCGGCATACAAAGGCATACAAAGGCGCAGCCAGGGCCCAGGGGGCAAAGGGGGTAATTGCCTCCCTTGCAAGTCACAGGGCCCAGGTGGCCATCGAGAATGGCCCAGATCCCCGTTGCATTCCCTCAGAGACAATGAAGGTCTTTCGAAGCAAACCCAGGGCAGGCACGTAGTCAGGATTTTGCTCAGGAGAGGGCCACGTCGGAAAAAATCACATTTTGCTTATAAAATCTCATTCTATCTAGTGTGAAATCACATTTTGCTCCTCAGCCATATGTTGCTGACCGGGAGGGGGTCGGGTTTTCAGAGAATTTCATTCTATCTAGTGTGAATTTATTTCGCTCAGGGGGGGGGGCATGGCCCCCGTGGCCCCCCCTTGGCTACGTCCCTGACCCAGGGGGCCTCTTGACTCTTGAGCACCGGTGTCAATTTGTATACTATTTGGGGGGCCCAGGCCCCCAATGATTTCAAATTTAAACATTAGGCCTATGGCGTTGCATGGTAAGAATGAAGTTAAAAAATATAAAGTTAGCATTAGGGCCCCCCCCCCAATCAAATGGGCCCTGGAGGCTCTTTGTTGCACTCTTCTTTTATGTTTTTATGTCTTTAATAATTTTCATAAATTGACACCGCTGCTCTTGAGCATGTCCAGGTGCACATTGAGCCTTCCCAGAGCCTCAAAAATCCTGTCCAGTGGTCTCTCAAGCATAACAAGTCCAGGTGCCCATTGAGCCCTCCCAGGGGCAGTGGCGGATCCAGAAAATCTTCAAGGAGGGGGCCATCAATTGCAGTGGTGCCCCTACCTATACCCAAATATAAAACTCGACGGATTTGGTCCACTATATTTGTAGGGTGCCCCTATTTCAGCATTTTTTTTAATTTGCAAAAATGTTAAGGACCCTCAAGGTCAGCAAGAGTGCCCCCTCAGCCGGCCCAGAGTGCCCCCTGAAGCGGCTAGAGTGCCCCTCAGGCGACAAGAGTGCCCTCTCAGGCAACAAGAGTGCCCCCTCAGGCGGCCAGAGTGCCCCTCAAGTTCGAAGCCCAAGGGGGGGCCATGGCCCCATGCCCCCCCTCTGGATCCGCCACTGCCCAGGGGCCCAACAAACCTTCCCAGGGGCCTCTCAAGTATATCCAGAGGCGCATTTAGTTCTCCCGGGGGTCAAAAACTGCCCGGGGGCCTCTCGAGCATGTTCAGGGCCGATTAGAATCTGTTCAGGGGCCACTCGAGCTTGTCCTGGGGCCCATTGAGTCTGTTCGACAAAGCAGACAACGCAGGCTTTCACCAGGCTGTGGGCCCCTGAGCAGGTTGGAGGGTCCCTGAGAAGTTCAAAGGGCCCATGTGCAGGTTAGAGGGCCCCTGACCAGACCAAAATGACCCCTGGGTGGGTCAGAAGAGTCCCTGAACATGCCCTAATGTCATGTCCCCTAGCCAGGACGGAGGAGCACTAGGGCAGGTTGGAGGGCCCTCTGAGCATGTCGATAAGGCGACAAAGCAACCAGCGCAGTCCCTTTCCAGGTCTTTAGGGCCTCTTAGAAGGCTGGAGGGCCTCTAGACAGACCAGAAGGCCCCTGTAAAGTTCAAAAGGCCCCCTATGCAGATTGGAAGGGTCCCTAGCCAGACCAAAAGTTTGTTTTGTGGAAAAAGACCTCTTTGTATTTCAATAGTGGTGTGTGTGAGTGAGAGTATACCTATGATTTATATATATATATATTAATATATATATTATATATTATATATATATATATATTAATACTATATATATATTATAATACTATTATATATATATATATATATATTTAGTTGGTATGTGTCATCAGTAAACAGAAAACCAAGTGAACACCAAGATATTCCTTGGCGCTAGAGCCCAAAAGTCACGCATCACAAACAGTTTCCTCCAGAAAGTCTTGAATTCGTGAGGTCGGAACCATTCAAATGTCGCTTACAAAACCGAATGCCGGGCGTTGCATGTGTCCTGTAGTTGAGCGCGACCGGCCCGCCGCAGTAACACCAAGCCGTTTGGCGGCAAGCGATGCAAAATAACTTTCGCGTATTTGAAAAAACGATGCTGCGAATCTTGTGGAAAACAATGGATGGCGCTTGCAAAATGGGCCATTCTAAGCTCTATAAGCAGTTTTCAGACATTGACTGACTGATTGTCCTATTGCAGAAACTATATGTTTAGTGGGTATAAACTCGCTGTACGAGTACGTTAGCATTAATACTGCTTTTTCGACTCTCTACTTCTCTAAGACACCTTCCGACCCACGGCGCAACAAAACCACTACCATTATGGACTCACGAAGATATTACCTGTGGGACAAGCTTATAAATAGCTTTCCGCAGTGAGGCGCTTCGGTGAGGATCCCATTTATTACATGTATTTTGAAAACACGCACGTTAAAAAACAGCATTACACATTATGGTATTGCCGAGGTCCAAGTAACGGCCAATAAACATATCAGCAAATAGCGTAAGAATGAACTAGCGTTGCAGATAATACGACATTAGTATTGGCAGTAACGTATGATTAATAAGTAAATGCTAATAATGAATGCATGAACAATCAAATGTTATACGTGAAGAATTTCATAAATTCCTTTGCTATGAATTATAATACGTATATGTGTTTTCAATTTACCTGGCATAGTTCAGTGGTTCAATTGCCGCCGCGGCTAACGCGCTCCGGACGAAGCCGCTTTTGAACCCCCTGAGGCCAGCAGGTTACAGCTGCTGCTGGTCCATCCTCAAGCTGCTGGACCAGGGTCAATTGGCCAGATGGGCACGTGCCCCTGGCATACGACTCCCTGGGTCTCACAGTCCACCAACGTCTCTCCCCAAACCCTCCGGTTGCAGGTCTTGCCGATGGGTCCAGAAAAGATTTCGTTTCCCGGTCGTGCCGTCCAGGTTTCAGCAGTAGGGTGGCGAAGTTTTCTAGCTCGTTGCTGTGCTGCTGGCAGATGAACTTAATACACGAGTGACTCGGTGACCAGCTCAAAACAGCCGGCACACGCTGCCTTTCGTCCCGGTGTTTGACGGATGTTTGCCATCGTCAGCCGTTCGCAGCTGAGCAGCAATACGCAAGAGCCCAGGATCTTCGCATCCCAGCGATAAACTTTGAGGCCGTTGAGCTATAAACAACATGATCTCCTGGTGCGACCAGTCACCCAAGCCTCCATTCCTTGCGAGATCTGAGTGACGGGAAAGAGTTTGCGGGACTTACGTGGCAGGCTCTGGCCATCCCGCCCATATATCCAGCTTCACACCCAGGCGGTGGGAGGGCCGTGTCACACCGTCACCAGTCCTGATCAAGGTCGTTAGAGGGAGAAGGAGCGCGGCATGCCCTCATCATGTTCAGCAAGCCTCAGGCACCGCCAGATTCTCCCCCCACATAAACTTAAGAAACATCTGCTCAGAAGGTTGTTACAAGCTGGCAGTTGTTAACTAATCACATTTATCAAAACTGTCAGATTCCCGTTTCGACTTCACTTCGTACAGGTAGGTTGAAGTACAATTGCACAAGTTACATTGTCCAATAGATTGAATTCGAAACTGGGAATCTGATTCTTTGAGGATTGGATTAGTTATGGCCAATTGCCAGCATACCTTCTGAGGTAGATCTTTCTTAGAGCTGGATGGTGTGTGAGAATCTGGCGGTGCCTGAGCTTGCCGTGATGAGGCTCATGCCGTATCTTTTCACATTACCCTCAGCCCGATCACGCATCGGATGCGGTGTGCGGGCCCTCTTACACCTCCGGGTCGTGTACTGGATAGACGGTGATGACCATCGGAGCTGCACTATGTCCCGCAACATCGCCTCACTCAGATCTCGCAGGGAGTGAGGCTGTGTGACGTCTGTACCAGGAGATCGTCTGTATAGCTCACGGTCTCAAAGTTATCGCTGGGATGGCGAAGACTGGGCTCTTGCGTTTGATCTGCTCCAGCTGCCGACGGTGCGATGGCACAATCCGATCAAACACCGGGACGAAAGGCGGCGTTTGTGCTGGCTGTTTTGAGCTGGTCACCGAGTCACCCGTTTGCATTTAGTTCATTCTGCCAAGCTGCACAGGCAACGCGAGCTCAAACTTTGCCCCCTATTATGCTGAACCTGGACGCCACGGACCACGGGAACGAAATCTTTTTCTGGACCCTCGGCTAAGACCTTGCGCCGGAGAGGTCTGGGAGAGAGACGTTGTGGAACTTTTTTGAGACCCAGGGAGGTCGTATGCCGGGCACGGCCCAATCTGCCTGGTTTGACCGTTCCAGCTATGCTGAGCATGGACCAGCAGCTGCTGTGAGGCTATAGAAACAACAGTCTGCTATTGTACCTGCGGGGTCCTCGGGGGTTCAAAAGCGGCTCGTCCCGGACCGCGCTAGTGCCCGGCGGCGAATCAGACCCCTGAACTTGCCAGGTGAATATGAAAACACATTGCATATAATTCATAGCAATGAATTGTTGAAATCTTCTTCACGTATCATTTGGTTCTCATGCATTTCAATTTGTAAGATTTACTCATTATCATTACGTTATACCATTAGTATGTCGTTAATATGGGTTCATGCTTACTCTATTTGCTGATTATGTATTGCCGTTTACATTTAAGGACTCGGCAACTGTGTAATGTCTGTGTGATTATGTGTGGTAAGTGCGTTTCTCAAAATACATGTAATGGATCTAGACCAGCGTTCTCGCATCTGCTGAAAAGATGTAGAATTTGTCCCAAGGTCAGGGCTGGCGGATTCCGGGGCAGGGTGTTGCAGTTTGCACACCCTGATAAAATCTTGAGGGGTGAACATCCATCCTATTTTGCACCCCTTGAATTCCTGTGAGGGGGGAATGCTCATTAAAAGTACTGAATTCATCCAACAGCTGCCTGATTATACCGCGCGAAGTCGCTGGGATAATGGGTCAAGACCACAAAGCTGAGTTTTTTAAAGAGTTTAAAGCACTTTAAGAGAAGGTTGTGAAGATGCATTATACACCGTGCCTGTATTTACTTTCAAGCGCACCGCTCGACATGACAGACAACGCGACTGACGCGCCGGCCAGCCGGCCCCGCACCGAGGTCGGCGACCCGCCCGAGGGCAGTCAGTTAGTAGGTGTCAGTATTCAGGTTATCAAACACCAGCACATCTCCCCTTTTGAGATCTACCATACACACCTCCGCCCAAAATGTTCACATTTAACACTACTGTTAACACGGGCTGACAGAAGCCCAATATGTGGATGCACGAACTCCAAGAACAGAGACTTCGCTTCTGACACGACAAATTACACTGGCCACATCTACACTTCTTCGATCAACCTTCGCACTGGTTTGCGTACACGGGTAGAGCGACGAAGTATCACCGCCTCTGGACGCGCCGCGCTGCCCGCGGCGCTGCCAGTTCGAGGACGATGCCGAGGCCGTGCCCCCTTCCGCTCGAGTCCGCTTCCGTGCCGAGCCTGGCACGGGGCATGAGGGCGGTGCCGTCTGCGAATGGGTGACACCTGTTGCGCTCGCATTGCCTCCCTCGCCTCATTCAAAAGCTTGAACACGATAAGCGCCGATATGGGATTCCGACATGTTGTAGGTAACGGACGGCCACATCTATCCCACCGTCTGTGTTCTTACATCCTGCACTCGGACTCGTGTCCCGCGGGAAACTCAGGAATTGGTCACACCGCGGTGCTGGTTCTACCGCTCCTTGGCGTCCGGTGGCGCGCCTCACGGACGATCGTCGGACTCCGTCGGTGAGCACGGGCGGAGCCTCGGCTCGGGGCCCCGTCACCTGCCCGGGCGGCTGCTGGAGTGGCGAGTTGAAGTGAGATGGGTGCTGATCGCGCAGGTCGTCCCTCATCGGGCGGCCGTAGACGATCTGGCGGGCGACCATTTCCGCTATCCCCGGGGTGTTGCGCTGCTGAAGTACTCCTCTCGTCCACTCCTCCTCGTCGAGTCGTCCCCTGTGGGCGTCCCAACACCGTCTCAGAAGCTTCTTAGCTGACTTGACTGCCGACTCGGCCAGTCCATTAGACTTGGGGTAATGGGGTGACGATGTTTGATGCTCGATACCCCATTCCTTCACGAATTTCCTGAACTGATAAGAAGTGAACAGAGTTGCCCCATCAGTCCTGACCATTGTCGGCACGCCAACATCTCTGAAAATCTTTAGCATGACATCGATAACACTCTTGGTATTAGCATGGGTTGCCCGTTGCAAACCGAGGTGAGAAGGAACTTCCACCCCGAGTAACCCATCCAACACAATGGAGGTACTTGCCTCCGGCGAAAGGTCTCCAAAATCCATGTCTAGGATCTGGAACGCGTGCAGCATATTCTTCGGTTGCAACATCGTCTCTCTCGGCTGTGACGGTAGCTCGCGTTGACACCGGTTGCATGACTGGTGACGGGTGTCGATATCCGCGTCGATTCCGGGCCAGTAGACCACCTGGCAGGCGCGCGCCTTCGTCCGCTCTTTGCCGAGGTGGCTGGCATGCAGAGACTTCAGCACCGACCTGCGGAGGGACACTGGCACTACGACACGCCGTCCACACAGGACGAGTCCGTCGTCCACTGTGAGCCGATCGTGTACGGGCCAGAACCTCCGCACGGACTCGGCCACGTCTGCCCTCGACGTCGGAAAGCCCATGGCGATGGCGTCGATTAGCAGCTGCATTCTGGATCGGCTGAAGTCGCGTCCTTCACCTCCTCCAGCCGCAGGTCGGTGTGACTCGCCTGTAGCTCTGCGATCACGATGTTCTGCAGGGTTTGAGAGACGGGGTCTTCTCCGCACTCGTCGTCTATGGGAGGCCTGCTGAGTCGGGCTTCTGGAGAGTGCATCAGCCGCCTTGTGCTGTGATCCTGGAACCCAGGTCGCGACGAATGACCCGACTTCTCCCATCTTCATTTGTTAGACGCTGTAGTCTGGGGTTTTCGAATTTCGTCCAATGTTTTGCTGTGGTGAGGATCGGAATCAGCGGTTTGTGGTCAGTGACGATCTGGAAGATGGGTAGTCCGGAGAGGAACAGGCGACACTTCTTCAGAGCCCATGCCACAGCTGTGGCCTCTAGCTCTATCGTAGGTAGCGTGACTCTGTGGCGTCAGGAACCGTGAGGCCTTGCTTGAACTTACTCGCCACCGTGCCGTTTCCTCTTCTGCTGGCGCAGGGACGAAGCCGAGTCCATTTCAGCCGGACTGGCGTCTGTCCGAGAGCGACGCTGGCGGCTTTGGGATTGAAATAGGCCATCGTCGGAACGGAGGTCAGCGTTGCCTTGTCACTTCGAATGCACGGAATCGATGCTGCGACTCCCAGATGAACTCGATTACTAGTCGGCTGAGCAGCGGTCGTAGCGGCGTGAGGAGCTCAGACAGGTCGTCGACGAAGGGGGCGACCTGGTTCACGAGTCCGAAGAAGCTTCTGAGGTCGGAGATGGTCCGCGGCGCTGGGAATGATGAGATGGCCGCTGTGAGCTGTGGGTCGGGCCGGTACCCCTCGCGGGATACGATGAATCCCGCGAACTTGACCTTCCGGCTTCGCATATTGCAGCTTTTGAGGTTAGAGAATTCCCTTCTCTTCGCAGCGGCTCATGAACGCGCGGAAACGTCACGGATTATGGTCCTCCTTGTTGCGACTGTAGATTACGACGTCATCGACGACCTTCTTGTAGCCGGTGAGACCCTCGAATGCCTCATCCATGCGCCTGTTGTAGTGTTCCGAGATGGAGCTGACGCCGTAGGGTGCACGGAGGAATGCGTAGCGGCCGAACGGTGTTATGAAGGTCGTCTTCAGCACGCTGTCCTCATGCAGGGGGCATTGGTGGTATCCCTTGGCCGCGTCGAACACGGGAACCATCACGGGTTTCTCAAATCACCCGTCGGAGTCGGCGATGGAGCGACTATAACACTCCAGCGGTGTCAGGTACCTTGGTACTGCTCCCTGCGGACGAACTTGTTGAGCCGCGACAGGTCGACACAGAGCCGGATGACTCCTCCCTTCTTCGGTTCCACCACGATCGGCGCGCACCACTCTGTGGGTTTCCTTGACGGGGACGATGATTCCCTCGGACTCCAGCTTTCCGCAGCTCTTCTTTCAGGGGCTCGCCGGAGTGATAACGACACACGTCGCGGACTCGTAGCGCAGAACGGCACTGCATCTTCTTTGAGATGTATCTTGTAGTATTCCCGGGCATCACGCGTATACGGCCGTCAAAGACGGTGGGGAACTCCGCAGGGATGTCGGGGAACGATGCATCCGAAGCCTCGGTGTTGCTACTACCAGTCACTTCCACGGAAGTGACGCCGTGGTCATCGGCGTGCTGGTTTGGCAGTTGCACAGAAGGCGGGCCAGGTGGCGCTGTCGAGCCAGGTGGCGCTGTCTCAGAGCCAGTGCACAGTAGCGTTGCCAGGGGCGGCGACACCAGGCAGGTGGCGCTCTCTTCCCGGGCACCGTCGTCGGTTCCGTCCTCTCCGTTGCCTCTGGGTCCTCGTCGACAGGCCTGGCGGCGCCGGCAGGTGACGCTCTCTCCCGGTCACCGGTCACCGTCGTCGGTCCGTCGTCTCCGCCACCACGAGTACTCGTCGACAGGCCTGGCGATTGAGCATCCGTAGCCGATCGCGACGAAGGCGATGACGGGAAGGCTGTAGAATCTGCAGACAGTGGTCCGTTGATTTGTCGCGGGTAGCCTACCTGGGATGATCCGGAAGCTGTCTTGTGGCTTTCCAAGAGAGAAGAAGGCCGCTGACGTCGGGAAGTATGTGGATGTCATCCGTGGTCGTAATTCCGCCGAGCGACAGCGACACGGGCAGGATTCCCACCGATGTGATGACCTCTCCGTTGGCGGCGCGTGGGTGCTGTTCGGCGGGAAGTAGGTTCTCCGGATACTCCCCCAGTTCTTCTTAGGAAGTTCAGTCCTCCGACACAGATATCCGCACCAGTGTCGGGTAGCGCCAGCACGGAGACGGTGTTCTGCGCGGTGACGTCAAGTCGGACACGGGGGGCGCTCTCCACCACCGTGGCTGCGATGATGGCGGACGTGCTCGGCCGGTAGTCGCGATTCGTCCAACCATAGTCTCTGCGTCATCAGACGACCGGATATCGACGCGCTGGCCCACGCGTGGGAGGAATATCCAGCGATGGTGATCCGAAGACCGCCCTCTCGGCGGTTGGTGAGGTGAACTCTGCGGTGACTTGGAGTCCCTCAGTTCCAGCGACCTGTCAGGGGACGAAGCTCCCTCTGCGCAGCAGTGGGCCCGCGTGCGCGCGGCGGCTCCGGCCACGCCCCCGGCGGTCCGCGGACTTCCGGGCCAGCGCGCCGCGTTCCGGCCGACCGCCGCGGCGGGATGGAGGCACACGCCGCGACAGTGGTAGGCTGCTGACAGGTTTCGGCAGCGTGACCACGGGCAGGGCACGGGCTTGCCCCACGCAGCGTGGCGGCGCCTTGCCGCAAGCAGTACACCAGCTGCGCTCACCGCAGGGCGCCACTCCCGGGTGGCTCGGGCTCGCTCGCGGCCTGGTGCACCCGGTGATTGTGGACGCCTTCGGGTGTCCGCCCGGCCCGCAGCTCAGCGGCGCCTCGAGCAGCCGCCTCCTCAGCCCTGCCAAAACAGGTGATTGCATGACCAGAGACCAAGTTTCGGCAACTGCGCAGAGACGTTGACCCGTCTCTGCGGATCTCAGGACCCATAACGATTCTATCCCTGACCAGTGAATCACAGCATGTGTCACAAAAGTTGCAACCACGAGATAACTCACGAAGGGAAGTAAGAAAATCATCAAAGACCTCCCCCTCTGCCTGAACTTTCTCATTGAACCTTTTTCGTTCGATGACCTCATTAATCTGTCCAACAGCGAAGCGTTCGATTGCGTTCAGAACGGCAGTCGGATCACGTCGCTGTGAGTCTGTGAGGTCAAGATTCCTCAAAACACGACGGCTTTCCGGCGTCATGCAGTTCTTGAGCGCCGCCAACTGAATGTCCGGTGGCGCCCCATTGAGGCCCACGAGCAGCGCATAATCTTCCCAGGTCTCCTTCCACACATGGAACGACTCACCCCTGTCTGCTGCCAAGTCCAAGTTGTCGGGTGCTCTCACTCGGCCCGCCCACGGCGCCGGGAAGCAAACGCGGCACAACGGTCTGCGGAACTTTCACTAATCTCTGTGGCATGTTTCTCGTCGTCACTGCACAGATTACTTTAAACTTTAAGTTAACGCGCAAGCTGTGCGCTTTCCCCGGCACGAATCGGAAGCCGGCTGCGCCATGTGAAGGATGCAGTTATACGACCGGCCTTGTATTACTTCAACTTCACGCTCGAATGAACAAGACCAACCGCGACTGACCCGCCGGCCCAGCCGGCCCCGCACCGGAGCCGGCGACGCCCGAGGGCAGGTCAGTAGAGGGTGGAGTATTCGGTTGCTATTCAAAACACCAGCACAATGCCCAAAGGTTTTAAAAACAAGTCGACCTGTAATCAACATTAAGCAAAGAGTGAGACTACGACATCGTCACGGCCACCATTCAAATACATGGGGCTGGCGATGTTACACGATTGAAAAATCAAACTTCGAATTTCTCAATGTGATTCGGACCTCAGTGGTTGTTTTAACTATACCATACATTAATTTCAATTTGCCAAAGCACGCAAAATGGCTATCTCAACTCAAATCTTATGTTAAGGTGGGACAGTCCCTTTTAATGCTGCGCTGTTCTGGATCAGGGGACATTGGTGCATACTGCATAGCGCTGATGAAGCTTTACACACTGAGGAGACAACTCTTCTAAGGATACTGAGGCACTGAGACAGCAGTATGTCCTCAGCGCTGACACACCTTGACATGTTTTGCAATATTCTAATACGTCTCTGAGACGAATTCTGCCCTGCCAGAAATAAAAAAGAACATGCTATCTTCTGTGTCAATCCTCGGAGGGTGTGCCAACTTAACGCATAGGTACTG
>VOPJ01002588.1:0-27826 GCA_014673585.1 Semibalanus balanoides
AGAATACTGTGGTGTGTGAATCTCCCTGGTCTGACATAAGAAAACGTTTAGGTACTTGCATGCAAAAAATATGTGTATGTCACCAGTAAATAACGCTTGCGTACATCTTCGGCATTCTTGATAATGGCAATCTGAAATGGTTCTGATTCAACGTACATTAAACTTGCATTAGTTTAGAATGTCATTTTTTAACTACATGGGTGAAAAAAAAACACAACACCATAAATTGCTGACACATTCATGTAGAAGTGGAACTTCATCAATAATCTGTGGTCGTCAAATGGCCTCGGCCCTCCCAGGCTGGCGCACCAACAAGTAACAACACACAATCATCATCATCATCAATAATGTGATTTGTAAAATTAATTTGTTGCTCAACTTTAATGACAATGCTAGAATGTTCTGAAAGTCTCATCAAATGCCCTTGGAGAGAGGCAAGTCAACCGACAGCTGACTCTGGTGTCTGTTGGGGACAGGACATCTTCACTGTAATGCGCCGTAAGTCGCTGCGCGTTTCCAGTAGCGCAGTGCTGGGGCACATATATACTGGTACTCGTACCTTTAATATAATGTTAATCAGTTAACTCCATTAGGTAAAATGTTACGTACAAAAACGCTTTTGGTTTCCTCGCTATGTCGTCAAGGTGTAAAGAGGAAAAAATGAGCTTAGTGCCACCGCAAAGGCTTAATAGTATGTCCTGTCATTTGGATTGGTGCAAATTATCAGCTATTGCTGCTGCCAATGGAGTATATGCACGTTGTGAGAAAAATACACCAAAAGAAAGAGGAAATATTTATAGTTCTTAAAATAATAATATTTTCCATAACTACTCCCTTCTTTCTTAGCAATAAGGCGAGAAAGAAGCAGGAAAAGCGTTTACCGTACTTGAGTTGGTGACGTCACAGGCTATGAGAAGCTGACTTCGCTAATCTAAGAACGATGGAGAGTAATTCCTTATTTTGATGGCCTCGAATTGTTGAAAAGTGGCTTAAGTTTTTTTTCTCACTTCATGTAAAAACAAAACATGTATTAAGTAAAACCTCCTAAGGATGCATATTTCCATTTCCTGGTACCACTGTATGGCCCCCTGCAATTAATGTGAAGACCCTATCAGGAAAAGCGGAAACTTGTTAGGCTACTTAATATAAAATAAGCATTTTTACATGCATCAAATTATTAAATTGCGGACCAAATTGAACAAAAAATAATGTATAATGCAAAGAAGTGCATTGTTTTATTTTGTTTATTTTTCTTTAAGATATTCTATGTTATGATGTAAAATAGCTTCTCTATTTGAAAGCCATTGACGTATGATAGATATCTCAAAAAATGGGTAGCCTGTGACGTCACAACAACGCCTGAAGCGAAGTACGGTTTTACGCTCAAGAGATGGCAGATTTCGACCAGCCGAGCAAATAATAAATTAATGTTTTTAACATGTAATGTGAGGCCTCGGATAAAACATTTTAAAGGTCAGAAATCAGCTTATGAAAATCAAGAAAAATCATACTGTTTCCCGGACACATAAAATTTTCAATATTTTGGTGACCTGCATATACTCCATTACGACTTGATGACTTTAAAACACGAAAAACTCGCTTATCTTTCTGGAAAACGTCGGTCCTTTCATCAAGAGCAATCTGTCCAAGCTACTTAATAGTTACATTATTTTGTTACTTTGATAATTGTCAAGTTAGCAAAGTAAATTTCAATAACTTAATATATTACTTCTGCCACATAAAAATAAATCAGTGCAACTGCTTTGCGATCAACTGGTATGAACGAGAAGGTGAAGAACAAGAAAAGGAAAGCCAAACAGGTGATGAGGTTCCATCGCCTACTTCCTCGAAACAATTTAATTGATGGTTCATAAAAAACCTGATTCAGGGAAGCACCAGAAATTAAAATAAACACAAACGTGAACAGCAAGGAGATCTTGATATTGATCTTCCGCAAAAAACGGCAGCTGAATTCGTCTGTGTCGGTTGTTTCAACTTAAAACTTAAATTCAAGGAGATGTCATTTCAGCACTCGTCTTCTTTTGTCCACTCTTCACACCAGTACAAAGCTCCGCGACTGAAGCGGCGACTTCAGCTGAGCTGGCATCCGACAAGACGGTCTCTTGACGTGACACCATCAGACAGCGTCTCGTCCGTTCACATCGCTGCGACGCCAAGGCGCGGCCCGCCACGACTGTCATCATTTATCGGCTAAGTTGTCACTCTGAAGGGCCACGGCAGCCACCGCTGGCTACGCCCCCCCCCCGGCCCTCCACCCTCCCCCGGACCAGGTAATGTCGCGGGAATCAGCTTAAGGCCACGAAGCCCATTCCCCCAATCCCCGACAACGGCGGGCCTGACAAGGCAAACGTTTTATCAATAATTTACTTCTTACTTCATTCCTTTTTCTTTGTTCAATATTCAATATATTTTAATAAATGTACACACATCAATGAAAACCGCATAAAGCAGTGCCTTTGTGCTCTTACATTTTGTTTCGTTTGAATAGTACTGGTGCTAAATTATTTATCGTTCATTTGCTTTTATCTCTTTCCCGCAGAGGTTTGCTACTTTGCACGAGAAATATTCCTGGTATTTATAGTTAAAAACTGATTTGTAGACAGGTGTTTCGGACAATGGCGTGTTTCTAGGTATTTTAAACGTTGTTGAAAAGGTTGTCATAACAGTTCAGCAGAATGTGAGAAAAATTCGGTTCGACCGCGTCGGAACCTTAGACATTTGCCATGGGTTTTGCTGCCAAAATTTGTATGTGTAATCATATTGGTAACTTTTTCAGAGCACGAGCGCAGACTTGTTTAAGTGAATAATAATTTATCCGAGCTGGCTGACCCAACAACACTTCGCAACGGCCCCAAGAGCCCTTATGGAACAGTTTGTAAATGTGTAAAAGGAAGGCGACTATACCCGGACAAAACCACAATCCTCCTGGCGGGTATGTTATCGCTGCTTTGCATATTGCTCATGATGGATCAACCTCGTCCTATTGTCGTTGAATCGCCACTTCAGTGTTATGCCTGCAACTCGGAAACAACGGGAGATGACTGCAAAAATCTAACAGCAATAATGTCGAATGCAGAACACAGCTCTACATGCACCCCTTCGCAGACATTCTGTCAAGTTGACTCGTTCAGTATGCCTAAAAAGGGCAATGAATCCGTGCCGAAGATATGGAGCATGAAGAGATCATGTGCAGAGCAATGCACCCCAAAATGCACCACTGCCCCTCCACCACTTCCAGTACAAAGCTGTACGTATTGCTGTCGAGAAAACCTCTGCAATGGGGATGATCGCCCAGATCTGATTTTGTTAGCTCCAGCCAACTTGGTGGTGAATGTAAGTGTAACACCATCTACATCAGGCAACCGTATGCCAGGCAGACCTTCGTTGCTTCTTTTGTTTATGTCATATTTACATGTTTTCCTTATAAGCGTGTTTGCGTGTAAATAAATACTGTTCGAAACCGAAAACTTAAGCTAAGAAAGTATTTGCTTTGTTAGCATAGTTTTTGATAAACACGTGCTCACTTTTGACAAATCTTACACATGTTTGGAGTTGTTTTTCCACCAACTAATTAGGAAGTCGTTAGTCAAACAATGACACAATATTTACGTGGCATTAAAACAGCAGATGAATACATTTGAGTTTTTAAATACTCTGGTTGAATAAATGCTTGTGTTTGGCAGGTAACCAGGACATCATGAGGGAACTTACCATTGCTGCATGCTGCCCTCTAGGGTATAATGGGGCAATATGAGGAAACTATGAAACTTTGAAGCAGTCGAATTATACGTGACCTACGAGTCGGAGATAATGTCAAGACGTTGAAGCTTCAGGGGGCTTTGATAGCATTTTGATACCCGTAAGGTATCAGCATAACCAGGGGCGTAGGAACTTCATTTTGATTGGGGTTGCACCTGGGCTGACCAATGTGACACAATTTCTTTTTGTGGCACAACAAAATAACTCTTAATTATATAGCAGTACAGGGACTCGCAGTTACTATGGTACACACTAAGGTCCGGTTTATTTTCTCCTTTAGCGTAAGTTTGACGGCGAATTCAAAAACGACCATATATGCATTCAAACTGCATTATTGAGAGCTTCAAATTGATGAATTGACGATTTGGCTCGCCTTATCCATCGGCTGCTTGTAAGCGAAAATCCGTGTTTATCCTCGCAAAGCGCTAAACATGGATTTTGTATTTACCCTATTCCGTGCGGGGGGCAGATTATGTCCTCCTCAGTGGTTTTTCGTTTGCTGCTTCCAAGCCATTAAGACTAGCGGCTTGAAACTTTGTGATTATTCCTAGAATTGAGTGAAGCGTGTGGTGTCAAAAGTTTGAAAAATCGTCCTAGCAGAGGCGGTGCCAGGCTCATATTTTTTGGAGGGTGCTACAAATGCGGTTGTACGGCGCATACATCCCTCGTAGTTAGCGGTGCAATAAATGCGTCAGAAACGTTTTCACTGCAATATACATCATAAATACTTGGGTTTTTACATATTTTGGGGCAGAGGCACACTCAGGTTCATAAAATGGGAGGCGAAATTCTCCGTCAAAAAAGGTCCTACTTCAAATAAGTAAATTTATAAAAAGCGTCACGCACATGGTGCCTCTCACGTTGTTTACCTTGATCTGCCTATGTGCAATATTGTAAATTTAACAGTTCCAGAAATATGACCCCACAAGTGGTGGTCATATCGTCCCAAACGATCACGAACAGAACATATTTATAATCAGAAAATCCCCCCATTTTATATCCTCTGAATACGCCTATAATTTTTGGTTCTGGTTCTTTTCCTGCTGATATATTGAAGACCAGAAAAATGCAAGCACAAAAACGTTTCGGGCATAAAAATCGGTCGAACCACATGGCTGCACTGACCTTTAAAAATATAATAAATTTTCGTATTTTTTTCCCCGGGCCCCACATTTTTGACAAAAAAATGGGGTCCGGAAAGAAATGTTTTGTGATGACAAATCGAATGGTGGTTGTCCCATCGAAATTGACCGAAATTGACCGGTTCTCGAGATCTCTGGGGAGGAGAGAATCTCCCCCCCCCCCCAGCACGTAAACGTTATTCTGGCCGCCAGCACGGAAAAGGGTTCAAAGCAGTCAATGGATAAGGTGAGAAAATGCGTCAATATATCAATCAAAAACTCTCAGTAATGCGGTTTGAATGCATATATGGCCGTTTCTTAACCCTCGCCATGGTGGGGGTCATTTTGATTCACCTGATGTTTTTTCTGGAATAGCGGAATTTCGTACAGCTGTTTGAACATCAATTGTCCAAACTTTGTCAAAAATTTGACTTCAGGTCATTCCAGGCTAGGTCACCAGGTCACTTCAAGTGACCTTGCCTTCGACAAATGTTTGTGATCGTGTCAAAGCCACAGTTTTTGTCCGAAAGATTTGAAACTTGCAGGATTTCATAAGATCATAAGTACCTACAATCGATTACTTTCGGATATTTTTTGCATCGGTGACCTAAGGTCAGGTCAATTTCCCGACCTCCCCATTGTAAGTGAACGGGAAAATAAGCAAATGCTTCCTATTCAGAAAATATGCATTAGATCACGCTAACTTTTTTAGAATCATGTTATTTTAGCTCATTCTGGATGACCAAGGTGCAATTGTTGCTCAGTGATCTTACAAGGTCATCTGAGGTCATCACATGTTTTTGCTAATAACTATTGATATAAAATAGATAGAGACGAGCCGTTGACACCACTATGTTCGTCTCGTCTGGCCGCGTCTCCCCATATGCAACATGACCTACCTGGATCAACAAGTGACCTTGACCTGAGGTCAAATTTTGAAAGTGACTTTAACAAGTCGCCTTGTATACTTTCAAAAGCGCCTCGACGAAAAAAAAACGATGGTGTCAAAATAAATGTTTTATCATTTTCAGATAAAAAGTTATTCGGGAAAACGAATTCCACCAAAAACTGCATTTTTGAACATCGATGCCCTCTGGAGCCAAAACTATATTTGAGCTCAATTTTGAGGACTTTTTGTGGATTAAACTTTTGGTGAGCTTTCTATTGCTTTTTTTGAATTGTTCCTAGCTATCATAGTTCACAAAATATACGAGGTTGTTCGAAGCGAAGTCCAAAAACTGTGATATTTGACCTTTGATGACCTCTAGCGACCTCAATATTTACCTAAGCTAAAAATTATCTGCGTAACTTAACATGTAAAAGTTGAGAGCTTTCGAACGCTTTTTCCGCGTCTTTTTATCCCTTTTTCATGAGTTTTAATGAAATCAAACGTTACTCTGAACATTATTAGTAAAATAAGTATATAAAAAATATGATATCCACTGAAGAAGGCACATGGCTGAAAAATATATTTTGGATTTTCTTTTAATATTTATACATAATATGAGCATGAGGTTAATTTTTTATATACTTATCTTTCTATCCCTTTTTGTTTTTGAGTTAGATGGGGGTCATTTTGACCCCTCCCCCCACTATGACGAAGTTGTCTCGGAGGCCCACCAGGGCGCGAGTTAATTCGCCGTCAAACATACGCATAGACAAGAAAGAAGCCGGACCTAAGTGTGTACCATAGCAACTGCGGGAGGGTGCACATGCGATTTAATATTTATCTGCCACAAGCCCCTGTTTGCAAGCTATTAGTTCAATGGGTGATTTGAGCTAAATTTTGAGGACACTATGTGGATTAAATTTTTGGTGAGCTTTCGATTGCTTCTTTAGGTTAAGGTTAAAAAACTCTTTAAGTTAAAACAAAAAATATCGGCTTATTTAACTTTTTCAAAAGTACAAAAATATGTGTACGTGCTGTACGTCACGTCTTTGCACCATGCATATCAGTCGGACTTTGCAGCAAGATTGGTTTTTAGTTATATTGTGTGTGTTCCTTGACTAGTCTTGACTATGTTGTTCTTTTATTTATATAATGTCATGAATTTATTGACTATGTATGTTAGGTATATTTGTTTTGAATGCATATTGAAATGCTTATGGAAATTATGTATTTTTAACAAAATAAATCTTTAAATATATTAACTCGCCGAGTTAATATTTCTTAGCTACGGTAGCTAAGAATTCAAAGGCTGTCAAAAAGTCAAGTTAGTTCAAACTTGGCCAAACGGAAAACAATCTGTTTGGAGGCCAAGTCCCGAGAAGTCCTAATCATTTTACCAAATTCATCTGCTTTCACTTGAATGTCTAATAACCCGCGCCGTGCCGGATGGAGGCGTTTAGAAGTCCCACTAAGATATCAACGATAGCAGAAAACGGTGGCTCGTTAGATCCCCGCCTTTGTTGGATATGCCAGAGCGTGGAGCAGTGTTCAAGGAAAACTTGCCAACTCGACAAGATACACTTATGGCTTTTGGCAAAGACTTCAACTAGAGAAAGAGGACACAAAAACGAGGACCATGCCTTCTGTATGTTCGTACATAACTTCATTTCAGGCAGGAAATTCACTTCCGTTCCACTTTATTGAACTTGGTTGCCACTTTCGTCATTGGGTTGCACTTTTAAGCTTTGGGGTTGTAGCTAACAACCCCAAAAATATTCAGGGTGTGGCCTATGCCCGATGAGACATTAACATTGTTTATGTTGCATATACAGACGCAAGTTTATTTGTTAATAAGTATAGAACTGCTTATGTGTTGCAAACCACGACGAATCAAGAACACCACGGCGGTTAGCCTCGGGATATTTTATTCGTGAATCTTCTTAAAACTTCCACTCCTTGACGAGTATTCGATAAACAGTCCCTAACTAAAAACCTACATCCGCCATACATATATCTTGTGATGCGAAAACCAAGATGGTCCGGAAATGCTGCCAGTCGGGCGAGAGAAGCCATAGCGCGAGTGGAGCCGCGTGCTCTCAGGTCCGCGCCAATCCCCACCTGTTAATATAACGCCGAGACGCCAGGCGACCACATCATGATCCCGCACGAAAAGCAGGGCCCCGGTGCTAAGGATGGAATAGATAAAGGGATACCTTCAGTCCCACCCAACGACACGTGCAGCCCCAGTCCCACGTCCTGCTGGAACCCCAGATGTGACTCGTGGTCACTTAGTTCGATAGGCGTGACGCTTTGAGGGGAACTTGTGCTTAGCTCAAGTGAAACACAGCGAAGAATCATCCCGGCTCCATATCCGTGGCCAAGGTTGGGCTGGCTCTTATATCCGTGGCCAAGTGGGCTGGCCGTCTCATGATCCGGGGCGCAGGGAGCTGGCTCCATATTCACCTGGCCAGGTGGACGCTCTAGATCCGTGCCATATGTGTGGCTGGGCATGGCTCACATATCCGTGGCCAGGTGGGCTGGCTCCATATCCGTGGCCAGGTGGACTGGCTCTATATCCGTGGCCAGGTGGGCTAGCTCCATATCCGTGGCCAGGTGGACTGGCTCCATATCCGTGGCCAGGTGGACTGGCTGTATATCTGTGGGGCCAGGATATGACTCTGGTTGAGAACTGCAGCCTCCCACGCTGCAGGTCTATAGCCGGTCGTGTCGGCGCAGCCGGCGGCTGGACCGCTGCTCTTGATGTCACGTGTCGTGAGTCGTGACAGGGGGCCATCTGTATGCATTATGACCTTCACTGCAGAGACAGGCCCTCGAGGGTGTCCCTGCTGCGGCCAGTCTGGACTCGGGACGCTCCGCCGCGCTCGCTCTCCTGGGAGGGCTGGCTTCTGTGGGTGTGCACAATGTGGTGCTGCTGTTGATGCCAGCTGAACAAGGCTTCAGTGAAGCAGTCTTTAGGATTACCTGAACAGGCTCCTTGGGCGCTGGGCGAATCCACCGATGCTGCCTTCAAAGAACGGTCAAGTCGGATTTGACCTCATCTGCGGTCCTGGTGCACTTCGCACTCCGATTGCCAGATCTCGGTGCTGCAGTGAACGGCATTAGCAGTGATTGGTGTGTGCCAAATCAGCAGCGAATGGTGTGCCAAAACCCCAGCCGAGTGTCAGCTGCCCGACTGGACCGCCAATCTCAAGCATGGTCTAGAGCGTGAAACGGGTTTGGCGGTCTTCATTTCGCTGGTCACCAGACTGACAATTTGACTTGGCGGCGAGCCAATGTGTCGTTTTCTGTATGTCTGGTAGGACCCAAGCCCTGTCAATGGTCATTTGGGTCCTACCAATGACTTTCTGGGCCATACCATTGTTTTACAACATTTCCCTTGAAATATAATACAATTTCACTAAGATAAATATAAGGGCAACGCTATGAACAGTATAACAATATAAAAATGTATAGCATGGGCTATATGTGCCAATTCAAATGCCTATATACCATAAGTTTTGGTTGTTTGAAATAATCTTCTATGAGTTGTTCAATATGTAGTTGTTGAATTGTTGTCTATGAGTTGTTCAATATTCAATAATAGAGCATATGTAGGCTGCTCAACTATGAACATTTTTATTGCCCAACTATTTTCGTAGTGATTCAAACAAGACAAAATTAATCATGACATGGCGGTGGTGCAGATCAATAAGATGTGTTTGGGGAGTTCAAAATGTCTGGACACTTTCTGGACTCAAAATGTTCCCTGAAGGAACTCCCAATGAATTTATACATCAACAATATTTTCCAACACCAGTAGGTACCTAAATGACACTATTGCAAAATAGCAAAATTTTTGTGTCTCAATCTAATCTGACATTCAATACATACCTATCATGATATCAGTGATAGGCTCAGTCACAGAAATTAAAATAAATAAAACCATGCAATAATAGTTTTATAAAATCAAGGCTTACCAAATCAGTCCCACAGTATGTCAATACTAGGTTATCCCAAATACCTGACTTTCATTCGCAATGACAATGCAAAAGGCATATCCAGGTTCAGGACATACTGGTCAGTAAATTCAACTTATATGTTACATAAGGTGAAATCCCTTACCCTTAACCTCAAGTTGAAGTTTCTCTTTCATTCATTATTGATGCATCTTATCTCAACCCCTCGGTAGACCGTCTCCAAACTAAACGTTGAGTTAGTGGGGCAGGGGTTAAAATAACCCCCACTAACTTGGCAACTGAAAGAGCTAAAAAGACACAAAAAAGCGCTCGCAAGCTCTCGAGAAGGACATTCGAAGTTACATCGGGCATTTTTTGGTTCAAGTCAATATTGAGGTCACCAGAGGTCATCAAAGGTCATATTGTCCAAGCGTAAGACGTTGCTCCAGAAATCCCAAATATATCAGGAGCTATGATAGCTCACGAACAAACGGGAAAATGAGTAATCGAAAGCTCTTGACAAATGCAATCGTCATTGGTGTTCTTAAATTTCAGCTCAGGTCAATAGCTTAGGCTTCAGAGGTCACCAAAGGTTACGATAATATTGTATTCCCAAACATTGTCGTGAATACCTTTGTATCGGTTGAACATATAACAATAATTTGACCACCATCGTGTTTGTTTTGTCAAGACGTTTCGACACATATTGATGGTAACCTAGTTAAGTCAACTTCGGCCTCAGGTCAAAGCAAACGCCTGGACATTTGAACTCAGGTCAAGGTCACTTGGTGACTCAGGTAGGTAATTCTGCTTAGTTGGCGATGCGTCTTGACGGGACAAACACGGTGGTGCCATTCGCACGTTTCTAGCTTTATTACATTAAGAGTCATTGGCAAACAAGTGCTGGTGATCTCAGATGACCTCAGCTGACCTTACAGAGGTCACTTGGCAACAATTGCTTCGTGGGTAAATGAAGAAGAAAATCTAAATAATAACCGCAATTCTTGAAAGAGTTTCCTCGGACTTAATTACCATGTCATTCATATGAAATGAAGTTGGAAAAATGGATGCATACCATGATCTCAAATCTGATTGTGCTCAGTATGTTAATTAATTAAAATGAAGATAGCAAGAATTATGAGTGTATCAGCATAACACGCAGCACGTGAGTTTCCTAGTACACGGACATTTACGCAACAAATTATATCAAGTTTTAGGAACAGAACTAATGCACAATATATGTTCGACAAACTACATCGCCAAGCACTCGCAATCCACTACCGCGTTCGGATAACAGTACGTCCTCAGCGTCGAAGTGACAGTGTTTATCTTCTGTTATAACAGCATATTTATGGAAACAGTCAGGCCATAAGCAGAAGCACGTCATCATAGTCTACAACGAGTCGTCTGAGAGACAGACGCATATGCCAATCAGAATACAACAGATTTAGTCACCTAGCAAGACTTCCATATTAAAGTGAGTAATCGCGCAGAGTTTGAGATTGTACCATAATTAGATCTACATCCCCATAATTGTGCATTTTTGGCATCACCAATTGATATGTGAAAATCGTTAGCACTCATAACACTAGGAAAACCAACTGTGAATCAGGCACAACGGTCGAGAGAGCACGGTCGTGATAGAATCTGCCCAGTTGACGCATTGTAACACAGCAAAAAGCATCTGAAAGAGCAGCCGAGAACCACTGGAACGCATGAAGGGACGAAGAACCGAACGCACGTCAACTGAGACAAAAGTAGAAAATCCGCGCCGGTGTAAAAGGCGAGGCCTAAAAATACACGTTCAATGGCGACGAGGGGCCCAAAGGCTTCTCAATAACGTGTTCAGGGTAGGTGTTTTAGAGGTTCTCTAAATTTGAAATGGAATCTCTGCTTTTTGTGATTTCGGCACTGTCGCGACCTTGAAACTAATCTATTTTCAATATTGACGAAGCGGTAGTTAATTTGCTGTGTTTTGAAGTGACGTCCTAAATGAAAGTTCCCGATATGTGTTCCCCCAAATGGCGTGTCAGGTCTTCGTAAGCCGAGCAGTCAACCAAGGTGTTGCGTTGAAACGAGTATCGTTACAGGGTCGGGTACATCGCCTATGTAGGACTCCGACTCGTACTGTTTGTTTCCGACATCTTAAAAGTTAATTTTATAAACTAATTTTTCTCTGCCGCAATTTCCCCCTCTAAGCCACTTGCGGCAATGTGATGGGCAGTGCATTTCTTCTGGACACAGCTTGGGGCAGGCGGTTTTGAGAAGCGCCTGGAAGTGATAAGTAAAATTTTTGTCCCAAAGTGGTTCCGCTTCGTCCATGCATACATATTTCTAAAGGGAGGTCCCCGATATCTTTCTTAATATTTCCATTGATCCGCTACGGGCAATCGTTTTCGTCAATGTAAGGGGAGCCGCAAAAATGGATGGTCCCTGTTACTGTATTAGTTCTATTCAAATGTTTGTGAGTTTTTTACCGAACCGTTGTACATGTGGCTTTTGTATTGCATTGTATTATCAGGTATCTGGAATTATCCATTTGCTGGAAAAAGAAGTTTTTTGATACGATTGAACACTCCGAAGTCTCTCGTCTGTTGTATCTGAATGACACTCTGATGGCACGCTTAATCTTACATAAGCGTATGTTAAATAGCCCGCGCTTTAAGTGCTCATGGGGTGGGGCTGAGGGTAAATGCAGTATGATGGGGCGGGTCATAGTTTAAAAATATATTTCTGTCGTGTAGCCTCCGAGGGATAGGAGAAGTAGATTGAGGGTGTTCCTATGAAATGGGAAGCTTGTCCCTGTTAGGAGTGTGCTGTACATTCGGTGAACGGTAATCGAACGGTTGTAGGAGCATTTAATGCAGTTTGAAAGAAAGTGGTTTACAGATCGATCAAATGCCCGCTTGTGTCCCAAACTCCCAGATATCAATCGTGAAGATGTATCTTACATAGATGCCATCCTGGGGAAGGCATAACGTTCGTATGTACGTTCACGGATGGACCAGCACCACTCATCAAAAGCAGGACAGCGTCCCATTTTCTAGACACCGAAAGCTATTCGGATATTTCTGCCCGAAAGCTTTGTTTTAGCTTATATTTCCTGGACTTTTTTTTTATTTAAAATATAAATATTTGACGATGGTTACGATCAATTTTTCCATCCATTTATACTAATTCTAACAATGTCATCCATGCTCCGGCCACATTTAAAACTTTTCCTGATCAAAATGCTGTCATCTTTTCATAGCAAGCATTTTTGTATATTCTCATCATTTACTTATATGGGAAGGACTGTTGAATATAGCAGATTCATATTGAAAGATTAGCTAGTGCTAGTCGATGCACGTCGTATAAGAGTATTGACTGCAGGGTTTACTCGGACATGTAATGTCGATTTCAATTCGTTTGCAGTCATGTGATTGGACGCGAATTCGCACTTATAATAGATGATATCGGACGGATAATTGATTTATAATCGATGAATGATAAGATACAAGTAGTATGATATAGAGTCGTGATCATATTCCTGTAAAATTTCGAATACGAGAATCATGGTAGCCCATTAGCTAGTTGAGTCGCCAGAGTGAGTCGATGCTACATCTTGTAGCTCATGGCGTTCTACGTGATTATAGGTGTTATGCATGTCAGACTGAGCAGACGAGGCGTACTCAGACACGAATGAAACATTTGATTTAGTCGGCGTTAGTCTAGTGAGTAGGTACTAAGAGCGGTCTATGTCATCGACATTGGACGTAGAAAGACGGTGGTCGCTGATGCAATAATGTGTCATCGTTATGAGGCTGCTCTAACTGAAGCTATGCTCGAGACTGGATTACTACTCTGAGGATAGAGATAGACTCCAGCCGAGATGTTGTCTGCTCAGCATGATCATGACGTACGCGAAAGAAGTATACACGTATAACGATCAGTGAGAGAAGTAAGTAGTGGACGCATGTGGGTAAATCGATTGCCAAATAGTTGTGCAAATAGCTTCCAAAAACGTGTAATTTTTTCCGCTGATTCCCACGAAAAGTCTTAGGAGAGACAATGACCCCAAACCGAGGCGAAGGTTAAGTGGACTTCTGAAGTTTGTTAAACTTGTCATTACTGTATTTATGCAGTGGACCTTACAGTTAAAACATGAATAACTGGCATTTGGAAACACTCACATTTTTCGGCCCTCTTATTGCAGAGCGCGAAATTTGAAACGGAGCTGTTAGGCCTGAAATAGCACCTTTATGTCTCGAGTCGGCAAATGCGAGTCCAGCACCGTCATTCACTGCTGTGCTTTGCAATAAGAGGCCGAAAATGTAGTGTCCAATCCAGTTATCATGTTATCTGTGCCTCACTGCATGTGGAATGAACTTTGATGAGCATGTCTCGTCATCGAAACACATATTGATTTTAAAACACCCGTAAAGTGATGCCGCTTATCAACCGCATGGGCAATATCTCAAAACTTGGTACGTTTGCTCAAATCAAAACAAAGTAATGAGCTCGAAAGTTGTGAATCTCTTGATTGGTTTCATCGATCTGCAGTGTGAACTAGTTTGAAACACGAAGCAAAACTGTAACACTGCCGGAATATTGCCAACGACTTGTATCGTCTATTGTGAGTGATGGTCATTGTCCGCATCAGACATGGGATGGCAGCTGCATTGTTTGCTCATTTGTTATTCGTCTTTGCACATGATCAGATTCGCAACTTTGAAGTAGGTCACATACAGAGTTGCAATTTCCAGTGATCGCATGGGCTGGATGTCGTGCCCATCTTCAGGTATATGTTTAAGTGACAACGTACGGACTGAGTGGGTCAAAGGCTCGGCCAATGATTTGCCGGTCTGGGCTGTGTGTCGGTTTTATCGAAAATTGCACTTGAGCCGGTCACCATATTGAAAAAGGCATTTCGTCACAGGGATGGGCAAAAGGATAACACTTCATCCCCCTTAACCCGCGAAATTGGCATCCGTGACGATGTTTGAATCCTGTGATGTTGTTGCAGTGACATTAGCCGTTTTCACGATGGATTTGTTTTGCGCGAGATGTTTTAGCAGTAGCCGTTTTCACGATCGACTAAGTTGAGAGAAATGTGTTAACCCTCGCCCTACGGTCCCGTAGGACGATTTTGTATTTTTTTGCAAATTAGTCCATCGTGAAAGCGACTTCTACTAAAACATTTTTAGACATTTTAAAATGTTTTAAAACATTTCGCGCAAAATGATCCATCGTGAAAACGGCTGTTGTTTATTTTCTATTTTAAAAATGGGGGCCACAGCTATAAACCAAGTGCCTGAAATCCAAGGACAAACTCAAATTAAGAGTAGTTAAGGTTTTGACGGAGTGGTTGGGCCCTTCCAATCATTTTGGTAAAACGACATCCCTGCAGCGAGTCTGTCAAGCATGAGACTATGTGAGAAAAAATGAAACAAAATGATTTTATTGTCGCTAAGGACATTATTGATCTAAATATGTGAACGAGCTAGTAGTCTATGCGCACATAACATATATTTTAATGGAAAGAAGGAAGAAAAGAAGCAGGCGTATTTCCTGTGCTCTTCTTCAGAGCTTGACCTCTTACTGAGCTTGTTTGCTCCGAAGAAGCTGCACAAGCGAAAACACAGCTATATTTTCTTTTTAACATGTTTTAGTCTTTTCGAGTTCAAGTACTAACTAAAAGTTTAACCTCATGATCAATAATATAAAATATTTAAATAAAATAAAAAATATATGTACAGCCGTTGGCCCTCTCCAGTGGACATGATGAACATATCCACTGGAAAATGTAACTGCTCGTCATGTCCTCTGAAAAAGGCCGACGGCTGAAAATATATTTCGGATTTTATTTAAATATTTCTTTATTATTGAGCATGATGCTAAACTTGCATTTAATACTCTTACTCTTAAGATTTTGCTTTTTTTGCTTCAACGTCATCTAAAAACAGCGTTAAATATCATTTTTGAATTCATATAAACTTAAGCTACCGACTCGTAACCGAAGTTTTTTATATTGAAATAACACTATTTTTAGAATTGTGTTTGTCCATAGAAAAACAACCTGAGCAGTTCTATCCATAGTCCTACAGCAAAAAAAATCATAATTTAGATCTAGATGTAAAAATATATTTACTGTTATTGTTATTATAATTAAATAATAATTATTGAATTATTAAAATGTAATATTCAAGTTATATGTATAAAATCGTCATACATAATAAAGATGTTTTACCTGATTTCCTCACAAAATTGTATCCAACTTCTCAAGTTGCTGCCTCTTAAAGGAGAAAGTGTTCCCTTAAACATGGGGTTTGAGTTGAGATTAGCCAAGTTGGTGCGCATACTCGAAAAATGACTTCTGCACGCTTTCACAATATTTCAAAGCAACCTGATTTAATTAATTAATAATAAATTCAGTCACTAACAAAGTCGGGAACCGGGGTATACCCGGTAACATCCAATCGCTTGAGGTGGCGTGAGTTAATTTGCTGAATTATGAGCATAATTATGACGGTAGAGTGACGTAGAGACTTTGAGGAAAAGTGGTTTGAATAGAATAGTGCTGGACTGCGACAATAGAACATATTGATTTCAGTACCACAGATCATAATCCCTGGATTGTAAAATAACTTGGCGGTGACGAATTTATCTGATTGTTGATTCCTTAAAAATCGGTACTTATAAATACGTTATTATCACGCCAACATTGCTTCGAAAGCGGGAAATTATTCAAACGTACCTAGATCTTACAAGATGGGCAACCCGAAATACGTCTTCATCTGCTATGCTTCCTTTGCATGCATGGGTTTCAAGGAATAACTCGTCCGTTTCACTGAACCTGAATTATGCAAAAGAATAACACTGATAATATGTAGGTATATAGATCCAGATGGTATCAGGCTGAAGTTTGAAATATTTTAACAACATACTAAACATAACTTTCAACGTCCATAAGATTGAACACGGAAATTTCTTCCCGTATACAAACCACCACAATATCCACGGCAAAGAATAAGCACGTGATTTGACTTCGGATTATAATGCTCAGTGGTTCTAAAAGGTGGTGCATCTTGTTCCCATCATCTTCAATTGTTATTAGTAGTACTGTCTTGTATCACGCCAACCATCACTCCAAATCGATGACGTTTTGATGGACATACGTGTTTCTTACGAAAGCAGATTTCGCGTATTTAGAGGAAAAAAGCATTAATTCATGAAACAAAATCTTTACATTTTAATTTGAGCTTTTTTCCGGTAATATTATATTTGTATGGCTTACTAGTATCGTGATAACTAATTTCTACCTTCTCTTCTTCATTGATGAGCTTTTTTTTCTCAAGGTGAACTGTTCCCTTTAATTAAAAACTAATGTTCAGCTGGTACCTTGATCTTCAAATCCTTTTTTGTCACATAGTAAATGGGCAAACATGCGAACGTGCTCCTTCATCTGAAAGTTATCCTGCATATCCTGTTCTTCCACAAACGTGCTTCTTATATAGTACGATGTCGATAGTACGATTGCCTCTCTCAGATTGAAACCTTTGTGTGTTCTTAGCACCCAGTTAACGGGAACAAATAGAGCGTCAAACTGTGTATATTAGAACGATGTCGATATAGCACGATTGTCTGTCTCAGATTGTAACCTCTGTGTGATCTTAGCACCCAGTTAACGGGAACAAATAGAGCATCGAACTGCGGACAACACCGATCTAAAAAACAAGATCTTTTGACCAAAAAAGCTGACAAGTTAGAGACAGCTAAGAAAAGTGTGCAGTGCGCACCAGGGTGAAACAGAAGTTATAATTCAGACGGAGTGAGTGAGGCCGCGAAGCGGCCTCGACTAACTAGGGATATCGCACATTCACAGGTACTGGGCCAAAACCGGAGAGTCGGCGTGCTTGCTAGCTCGCTTCTTGCTTGCGTGGGTTTCAGGGATGACATACCGTTTCACCTGCAAGCGCGTGTGATTATGCAAAAGTATACACCATGATAATTCCAGAGCGGGCCTGAGTGATGAGGCCTGCGAAGCCGGCCTCACTGAGAGAGCCGCTAGTCTTACAGATGGGCCAAAATCGACTTGTCGTGCTTGCTTGCTCTCATGTTGCGTGGTTATTCAGTGGATAATACTTATACCGTTTTCACTGCACTGATTATGCAAAACGCTAGACACCTGAATTCAATTTGGAGCCTGTAAAAATAAAACACATGGTATAAGCGGCTACGTGAAAATATTTTATACACACACCTGAAGAAGAGCACGTCACCAATCCATAGATAACAAAAAATGAATATCAGTTGCAGTGATAAGCACGTGCCCTTTGACTTCAGAACTTCTACCCTCCCGCTCCAGGGTGAGAATCTTAGAAAACAAAAATAACTAGTGCCGCAGAAAGGTGCAGGTAAGTATGTTTACTATTTGCCGGGGCAGATTGCAACAACAAGTGCCTTATCCGCTCTGCCGCTGGTACCACAAACTTAAATAACGTCGCCCTTCCATGTCACCGGGTCTGCTGTTCATGCCTGGGCTGCATGCTTACTAGTTTCAGACGGAAGGAACGTGAGGCCGCGAAGCGGCCTCACTAACGTAGTCTTACAAATGGGCCCAAATCCGACTTCATCGTGCTTGCTTGCTTGCTTGCTTGCTTGCTCGCTTGCTTGCTTTGCTTGCGTGGGTTTCAGGGATAACTACCGTTTCACTGCACTGATTATGCAAAAGTATACACTGATAACTTGGCGTATATAACTCAGCACATGGTATCATCCCACCATTCTGCGCTACGTGAAAATATTTAACACAACTGAAGAAGACTCTCACCATCCATAGAATAAAAAAACTGAATATCAGTTACAGGATAAGCACGTGAGCCTTTGCACTTCGAATTCACCTCGCAGGTGAGAAGTCAGAAGATAGAAAATCCTATAAGTGCCAACAAGAAGGTGCAGGTAAGTATGTAGCTTTATTCTCATGGGCCACTCACAACAACAATGCTTCACCAGTTGGTTTGCCGGACACAAATGAAATAACTCAGCTACCGTCATGCTTTCATGTCATGTTCATCCTTACTAGTTTTAATCGTAAAAATAACACAACTGGTATACGGCTACGTGGAAAAATATTATGACAGCAACAACAGAAACTGTCATCATCCATAAATAACACAGGCGCTAAATAAATAACCCAGCCGAATGAAAGCACCGTGCGGTTTGAATTCGGATTCACACTTCACCAGGTGAGATTCAGAAAAAAATAACTAAATGCAGAAAGGTGAGGTAAGTGTTTTTTACTCATTGCAACAAACAACAATGCTTTTGCCTACATCAAGTTGCCGGACGAAAATGAAATAACTCGCTCCGTCTGCTTCATGCCATGCATGCTTTACTAGTAAAAGTTGTTGGAGAAAACCTTCACCCGCCTGCTGCTGACCACAAAAACTGCAAAGTGTGTTCAAACATCTTTGATGTTACTCTTTACAGGGATAGTGCCATCTCCGGAGGATTTCTAAAAGTAACCCAAATGAAAGGTGGGAATTAACAGTCATGTATGCTCTTGCTCAAACTTGACCTAAAGCAAAGTACCGGCAATTTTTTTTTCGGACTCCAAAACGATGGTCCCAGCTGTGCTCAGCACTAAATTCAAGATGGCTGCTACCATCCTGTTTTAGCGCAACTGCTATGTGTCCAAGCAGCGCGCCCAAGGCCACTTTAGTTTTCGAGTTAGAAGGGGGGTCCCGGGTCATCCCCCCACCCCCACCATGGTGAAGTTATCTCAGAGGCTCACCGGGGCACGGATTAAGTCTTTGGCATTCGAGTGTTTGCCAGAAATGAATATGAATAAGCACCCCAAAGCCAAAAGCAACGATGAAAACATATCACACGTAAGAACGCAGTCAGGCACTTTGTCTACAACAACTTCCCAAAACGGGAGGTAAAACTTTAAATAATCCTTCTCAGACTTGACCAGGAACAAACAAGGGAGCTGTGTGAAGGAATCAGACACCAACAGTAGGTGCATCCATCACTCACATCTTCCTGTAGAAAACGTTTACCTAAGCAACCGCTTTGTTGTCTTCTCGGTCCAGGATATGAGCCACGTCTCTCTTTCTATAGCGAAAGAAATCACATTATATTGTCATATCTGCATAGCAAGTCACCACTGACCATATTTCCCGTATGATCCAACAAACAAGAGATACCGGGAAAAGTGGCACAATCTGGCCGGACCGCGTGTCCGGTCCATGGGGGCTGCCTGGTGCCGTCCATATCCGTGGTCACGTGCCCGTATTGATTGCACATCAACGCTGCTTTCTCCGCCGGCGAGCAGGGGCGGCCGGCACTCTTCGGCGCTGGCACAGCCCACCGTTCCTTCCGTCGACGAAGACAAACGCGCGCTGGCCCGGACAGCGGAGGGCATTGTCGGACGATTCGCTGACTGGCCAGAGGCTCTTGGCGCGCGGCGCCTTTTCTCTGCATGAGTAGTCAGTGCCACAAATGCCGGCGTCCCGGCATCGGTCCGTTCGTACCCGCCATCCGGGCGGTCCCGCATCTGGCGTCCCGGCATTCTGGCGTCCCGGCGTCCTGGCGCGTCCGGCGTCCCGGCGCGTCCGGCGGTGTCGTGCTTGCATATTAGGAAACGTCGAAAACAAAATCCAGACCCATCATATTATTTAGGGAGCTTATAAGTCAGTCAATGCTAATTATATTGCTGAGAAATTCGTTTTTTACATCGTCCTTACTTGGTTCTCCAATAAAAATTCTGACTTTGAATGTGATTTGATAGTTAATTTAATGTATGAAAAAATACAAAAATGCAAAAATATTATAAAACCGAAATATATATTGCAGAACAAATGATGGAAAACAAAACCGAATTTCAAAGCAATATCTTTAGTTTTGGCTGAATTATATGATGGATTTCAATTTTTTATTCGCCATTAACAACCATGCGTCGCGCTGGTGGTCTCCGCCGGCCGTGCGGCGGACTGCTGCGTCGGTTCCGATGCTGCGCCGGTTCTGTGCCGCAGCCCGCTGCCGGCGCGTCGCCGGGAAGACGGCAGACGCTTCCATTGTGCGCGCCCTTCCGACCGGGCTCACCGGCCGTGACTCACTGCAGGGGGGCAGGAGGCGAGGTGGACCACGGGTTCTAGTGGTGCCAGTTTCAGGAAATATTTGTCCAATGTTCAACCGATGTCCAAGACGTGGTCATGGCCAGCTGTCCGTCCGAAACTGTCCGAAGATCACTGTTTGTCCTAAATTTGTCCGAAAGCAGAAACAAAATGCATCAGAAATGTAAAACATCCAGTGTATCATTCACAATAAATACATAAATATATACCTACATTTGTGTCAAATAACGCTACAGTTCGGATAACAGAAGGCCACAATCATGATATATCCAATGATTTACACGACAAGCCATCCTTGGGCATTTGATGTCCGAAAATGTCCAAAGGAATATGCTTATGTCCGTCCGAAAACCGATCGGTGTTCGGACAAATTCGGATTTCCGAAAATGTACACACACACACTCGCCAACTACACACCGGGTTTCCGGAGGAATGCGGAGGACGCGTGCGAGAGGGCCGAAAACTAGGAAAGGTGTTTAGAGTAATAGTCAAGTGACAAACAGGTAAAGCGACGTCGTCTTTAGTAGCAAAGAGTGCAGTTGTTATTATCTTCTTCTTATTTTCGGCCTTTTTCAACCATTTACTGGGGCTGACAGGGCATCAGGTCGTAAAAGGCCCCACCCCACACACCACTGGCCGGCAGCAACTGGAGGCAATATCAACATCAAAGTAGTAGGAAGCTCCCAGCGACGTTTCCCTGCTTGCAAATCGTGAAGACACAACAAGCACACACGTAGAGAAGTATATGTGGGTATGAGAAGCAGAGCTTTTCGGAGACGATAATAATTCTATCGTCAAATTAACCTTTACAGAAGCCATCTCCAGTAAAATCCTGCTATTCACAGTAAAAAACTGAAGAAAAAAATCGCGCCGCTTCGCAAACTAACACAAATTTTGTAATTCCTTATAAAAAATAGGAAAATGGATAAATGAATTCCATGAAGTGTCTGACAAAGGCTCCCCTTGACGGTAATTGTTAAGCTAGCTAGCCTGACGAGTTCCAAAAAAGGCGACGCAAACGCAAAGACGCGGACATGTCACATCGGCACCCGGAAGCTGCTCCAGTGGTGCCCAACTTTCTGGACCGAAGAGCTAATAGTGGGGACCTGACCACGACCATCTCCCCAAGTCATCTCCCACCAGCCTCGCAGATCCACAGGGACCATGTATAGTTGTTCGGAAAAGTCTATTTCTGCCTTAATTCTTGTTAACTCTCAAACCATGTTTGGCACTATCAGCAGTTGCTTGTTATAATACAGTTTCACACAGATCTGTATGTAATAGTATATTATTATTAATCTTTATGTATTTATTGAGTGCTGACTCACCAGGTCAATCGTGATTTAAAGCCGAGGCTAATGTGTATAAAAAGCTGTATTCATTTCACATATTTTTTCATCATATAACCCCGTACGTGCAACCAGGAAAGGATTACGCTGAGGTTGGTCTCCAATTAGGTCTGGCTTTCAATATGAAAATATTGTTTTCCAATACCTAAATTAAATTATCGCGTCCCGGGCTGGGCAGCGTCACATCGGTGGCGCATCGTGCATAAAACTAAGCCATTGTCATGTCCTTTGGTTTGTCGTACACTGAGTTGCAATTATTCACATTTTAGTCTATCCCGCTACGTCGCCAACGCCTTTATTGTTCACGTTTTATCAAGCAACAACGCCGCACACAAACGATGCGTGCGATCGCTATAATAAGCTATCAATACCCACCGTATAAAATAGCACAATCCGCATTAAATATGTTCGCCAAAGGCTACAAAAGACACGCGGCAAAAATGGGTTAAATTTGTATGGTCCATTTCAGCCAGAACTCAAGAATTATCAGGTTCTTGTGTACGCCCTACATCTTAGCCCCTGCAAGTCTTGGATAATTTCTATCAAATTTTTATTGTTCTTTTTGTAATTTTTTAACTTATTCGGTTTTTTTTATGTGATATCACTGCTACGGAATATTGCGTTTTGGTGTTAGTTGTTTTTTTCAACCGGGAGTACAAATGTTTTTTTTTCACTTCGAAAAGTGATTTTTGTTGCCGAAAAAAAAAAAACAATAGTAGTCCCGAAAAGTAATTTTTAAGCTAAAAAGCAAAAAGTATGTGTCCGCCGTGGATCCGAGGATAAGAACATGGGGGTTAAGCACCCTTTTTTGCACAAGGACGATGCCGACCCAGGAGCACGAGTCTGGATCCACCAGTGCTAAGAAGACTTGCATTTTTCTCTGAGTCACTGCACTCCTTTGAACAGTGTGGTCCCTGAGACACTCCTGAACATTCGCGCCTTCCAAATGTTGCCTGTTACTCAAGCACACAGAATGTCTAGCTCGGTCAGATAACGTTACTGTGCCAAATCTAACTGGGCGTGCCGCTATATCCGCAGCGGAATTATTGGCTTTCGTCATGATTGACTGGCATCGTTACAGACATTAATCATATGCTCTAATACATTATTGCACGGTAGAAACGCATACTTTCAACTTGCCAGAATTCATTTGCAACTTGTTGCTGAGTTCGACAACCGTGTCTGAAATGGTAATTCATTTTCGTCTTCTGAAACTTGCTCGTACCTGTGGAGTGTAGATCGATGTATGACCTTTACACCAGCAATCTATTTCGTTTGGAACGACAGGCTTGAAAGTGTCCGACATTATCGCATGTGAAACATAAGTCCAGCTTCAAGCCAAATAGCTTCCACTCAGATGCTTTCGAGCTGCCAAAGCGTGCTTATACATCCAAAACGAGGAGCCAACTGAAATCATGTTTAAAACATCACTAGAGCCGCAGGAACTTATAATTGTTGCCACCGTACGTTTGGAGTAGAGATGCCATAAGAATCTGTGTGATACAAACTATGTACTAATGCCTGCCGGTGAAACATCGAGCGCCATGTATTGATTTTTGTCAAAAGAAACTGATAGACGTTAGACAATAGACGAGATAAAAAAATTGAGACAAAAAAAGGACCTATATAACGAAAGAAAATTACCTACTGATTCTCGCATGGAGCACATTAAAATATAAAATAGTGGACCCAACTGAAGCCCATGAAGGAACTGGACGGATAACGAGCTGCCTAGGTAAAATGTAGGCTCACGGTGAACAATATAGTGAACAGAGGTACAAATTTGAAACCTCACTTGAACAGGTTAACACCATCTCTACAATGAGTACACACGGACTGCCAATACAGTCAAATGTCAGTTTTCCCACTCAGATAATGATTGTGGTAGAAGCATACGACATTCATGCTTCCCACAATAGTTGGCATTATATGGTGCCAGTGTGCGTAGGATTAATACGATGCATGTTTTATGCATGATTATGATATTATATGATACATTTTATATGATATATGATATATTGTGATGTATGTTTTTGTGGATATCATAGACACGTTTGATTTCATTAAAAATAATGCAAGTTATTCAGTGAACGTGTTCGTGTAGATGTCGACGATTGATATGTTTCTTATGGTTATGATATGGTGACACAATCTTAACCCGCGCACTGTAGGGGGGGGGGTGATTTCCACCACCATATTTTTCAGAAGTAGTGGAAAGACGGCGCCGCCACATTTCGTACACCTGTTAGGGTATCAATTGCCCACAGTTTGAAAAAGTTTTGAGTTCAGGTCATCTCAAGTCAGGTCACAAGGTCACGCCAAGTGACCTTACTACCAAAAATGTTTGTGTTCGTGCCAAAGCCACAGTCTTTTTCAGAAAGATTTAAAACTTGCAAGATTTCATAAGGTTATCAGTACCTAAAATTTGTTTATCTCTGATTTTGTTGTATCGGTGACCAAAGATCAGGTCAATGTTCTGACCTCTCCATTATAAGTAAACGGGAAACAATACAAATCCATCCTATTAAGACTATTTTGCATTAGATCAAGCCAATTATTTCAGAATCATGTTATTTTAGCTCATGGTTGATAACCCGGGTGCATTTGTTGCTCAGTGATCTCTGCAAGGTCATCTGAGGTTATCTGAGATCATCAACATTGTTTTGCTAATACATATTGATAGAAAGCAAATATAGACGATCGGGTGACATCAATAGGTTCGTCTCGTCGAGCCACGTCGCCCCATATGCAACATGACCTACCTGGGTCATCACATGACCTTGACCTGAGGTCAAATTTATCAGTTGACCTAATTAGATCGCCATTTACATATGTAAAAGCGCCTTGATGAGAAAAACACGATGGCGTCAAATGTATTTCCCTATCTTTGTTAGGTGAAATGCTATTCACGAAAAAAGGTTTTGCCAAAAATTGTCTTTTTGACCTTTCATGACCACTAGAGTCTTAACTATTAACCTTATCTAAAATCTGAGGAAAAATCTTAGGTTGCAATTTTTCTAGAGCTTTCAAATGCTTATTTACCAATTATTCCTAGCTATCATATTTTCCGAGATATTCGGGGGTTTCTGGAGCAGAGTCCTAGAACCGGAAAACCTACCTTTGATGACCACTGGTGACCCCAATTTTGACCTGATCTAAGTAAAGACTGAAATACTTTCGATAGAGCTTATCCCAAGCTATCTAATGACGTTTTTTGTTTGTTGCTACGTTGCGTAGTTTTCATGATCTTACGAGGGGGCGGAAATCAACCCCTGCAGTTTGTGTTCGGCGCGAACCCCCTGCAGTGCACGGGTTATATGCATTGTAATTAAAAGTTGGAGAGCGCGAGAGAAAAATCTTGCATACTATGTGGTTGTGAAATTTCCAATCGGAAAAACTTCGTGTCGTTGCTTCTCTTTATATTTCACTTCTCAACACATCCCTCCACGGAGCCGTTCCTACCAACTGCTCGCCGCCTCGACCACACAGCTCCATCGCTCCCATTCCAGACTCCGGCCTCCTTACAACTAGCAATGCAGGTACAGGTACGTCAGATGGGCCGGGACGTGCGTCTGGCCGCGCGGTGGTAGGTTGGGGTCCCGGGCGGCCGCGCCATACGATCCAGTCTCAACGGCGCGCGCGGCAACGTTACCATTAACAGTGCGTAGCGCACGGTCCCTACATCATAACAATCTCCCCCTGATTCTAAAGAGAACAAAAGCAGCGAGAATAGGCGCGTCGTTCCCGCACGCATGCTGCGCCCCTCTGGTTGTTCAGGCGCCGCTACGGTCTCGGCTGTCTCCGCGTCTCCCTCGCAGGTCAAATCGTCGGACGCAGCCGACTCGATCCCCCTTTTTGCCTCCGTCTCGCCTACATCGCTCTCGACAGGACCGCTCTGCGGTAACGTTGCATCGGATCCTGGCGGCTTCTTCATCGCCTGGTGCCGGTTCGCAAAATTGGCGTTGTCCGGTGCATCAGTTCGTTGACATTAACTGGCGGCCCCATAAGTAGTACGGTGCCGACACCCGGGGGCTGGGTGGCAACAATGCGCGTTTCCTTCCAGCCGGTTCGCACGTTGCGAATATGCGCCATGGACCGCTCACTTCCAGGGTCTGTGGTGAGATCACCGCGTGCATCCACTCCTCTGACGAGACTGACTACATTGGATCTCCCTCTGCGAAACCACACTAGTGTCCCCGATTCGTAACCTCGTTTGACGACCGACGGCGGCCTGTCTCTGGTGATATCGGTTCGGTGAAGACGAGAACACGAGATCCCGCCCAGTGTGGCGAAACAGTTCCTGGGCAGGCGCCGTCGCTGCTTGCTGGTCGTCTTTGGGTGTGAAGTTGTAACGATGGACCGCTTCAGGGACGGTACACTTCTGTCGTGCGACCATCACCTTAACGGTTCCGGTGTTGTCGCTCCACAATACCTGTTTCCGCCCCTCTGTGCGGCACGGAACAACAGTGTAATGCACCGGTGGCAAACGCCTGTCATCGCCTGCCAGGAAACCTCTGTCGCGTGTCCTCAGCAGCTCGGCTGGCCGCAACTCGCTCCAAGCGAAATAGCCTTCGAATGTCGCAGATTTCAACCGCGCTCGCGACGGTTAATTGCCGCCAGATCGGTACGCGAAGAAAGGCCACAATCGATCACGTCAGTACGGCGTCCGTTGACTTGCGTGACGTCCAGCCACTCTCTCCCATTTCGTCGAACAATCCCACGATCCAATGAGCCATTTCGTTGGTGCGGGGTCGATAGAGGCGCATTCTTGGCAGCTTCTGACCACTGCCTGCACCGCTGACTTTGCAACCGCTCGGTGGCCCAGCTCCCGTCTTGCGTACCAAAGAGTACGTCTCACCCCTTGGTGCCCGATGTTGATTATGGCCCTGCACGTAATGTCGCTTGAACGTTGCCTGCTTTCACCCACAGCGGCGGCTACGGCTCAACGGGCTCTCCAGTGGACGATCGTAGCCATGCTCTGTACCGCGTCAGTGTTTCAGCCAGGTTCGACGCCGATCGCACTAGCGTGATTCTGACGTCCAGCTGGTACTCCGTCACCAGCTGCTGAAACACAGCTACGCGCCTCCGGATCAACATTTCGCACTGCGCCTTGGTTCGCAGTCTTGTTTTTCCGGACAGCGCGTCGTCCAGCCATCGCTGAACTGTGACGGAATCTGTGCGTATGTCTAGTCGCCGGAATCCCCACGCCAGGGCCATGTTGATGCCGCTCACTGCTGCGTCCAACTCGGACATATTGATGTGCATGTCCGAGTCTGACTTGGAGCAGCCATGCAGCACCTCAACGACGCGCCAGTGCCGGTTCCGTTAGGACTCCGCCAGGGCGATGACGCTGGGCGCGCGTCCAAATACGGGAAATGGGGGTGGGCGGTCCCCGTGACGCTCCACTGTCCCTTCGAGGGATCCGCCTCACCCAACCGCCGTGCCACCTCGTCCGTCTTGCTCCTCAACTCAGGGTCGGTGATTGGCGTGTCCCAATCATGGCTCATCTCGCTGGCTTTCCTTTTCAACCAAGCTGCTGCTGGTCGCAGCCATCCTGCTACAGGCACGTGCGAGGTCAGTTGGCCAGTCCATGCAAACACCGACCGTCGCG
>VOPJ01002589.1:0-49126 GCA_014673585.1 Semibalanus balanoides
AATCTTCCAATTATGTTCTAAAAAATGTAACGCATTCATTAAATTTACTGATGAAGCACCTTGTACTGGTACAGCCAATGGGGCACACTACCCTGGCATGCAATGCACGTCGGTGCCGTTGTTCAATCTCGCCATTCGTGAACAGCGCCTCATAGTGTTGACAGCCTGGCTGACCCCACCTGTTGATGTAGACACATGTCTTGGCGAACATGAGGAACCACAAGTCCATGTACTTGTCCTCGGCCGTCTGAGCGAAGGAGTTGTAGACGAGCATGCTTCTGTACGGAAGCCAGAGAAGCGCGAACAAAGACACCACCACCACCAGCATCTTGATCACCTGTAGGCACAGACGCTGTGTGAGAGGGAGGCAGCGGAAAATGACATTGCAAAATGACATTGTGACTAAATGCCATTGTGACATTGAACGCCAATTAAGGTAGAGCGCCGAACAAATGTGCTTTCCACCTTCCTGGACACCGCCTGTCTGTCTTGTCGGTGCTGTACGCAGTGGAATCCGATGCATTTACTATAGCTCTCGGCCCCGGTATCAGGGGTGATGGCATTTACCCGCGCTTGACCGGGGTCTTATCCGAACGCCATTGACCGGGGGGCAAATATTGCCCCCTCGTTATCTCCGGAACCGTTGATTGTAGCGAGACGCGCAAGGCAGCGTTCGAAAGCTCTCGTCGAGACACATCTCAAACATACTCTTTTTTAAATCAAGGACGCATATCAGGTCAAGGTCAGGTCAAAGGTCAAAATCGAGACATTTCAGTTTATGGACCATACTTTCCATCCAGAGCCTTTTATTGCTACCATGATCACCCAAAGTGCCCCCAAAGGTATGAAACACATACCTTTGGGGTATGTGTGTCATACCTTATGACACACATCCCACAGGATCATTTTTTTAAAGGTCATGGTCAAGATCAGGTCACAAAAGGTCACTATCCGAAACATATTTTTGGAAGTCATTCGACACGTATGTTATGGGCTGTTTTATACGTATAAATCGATAAAGATAATCATGGCACCATCGGAGCTCATTTAAATAAAGTTAGTGTCAAGCTGAGGTCAAATTCAGGTAAAATAAGGTCAAATATTTTAAATGATAAATCTTAACAAAAAAGGTATGTTTTTAGACCAGTTTAATCTCAAAAATACATTGCCGACATTTATTTGTCTTTATCTTGTCAAAATAAGCAAAAAATCGCAATTTCAAAAAATTACGTCATCATTTACCATTCTTAGACTTTGTTGATAAAACGGTGCTCTTTATCTGAAACTTGGCTTCTATATTGTTGTAACACTTTTCTTTAACATAAATATCTAGTCTTTGATATTTTTGCAAGACAAAGCATAGGAAAAAATGAAAAAAATGTACAAAATGTAATGCCATTTTTTAGAACATTTCTATGTCTGTCTGATTTTGTTCAATTCCAGTTTAACTTTTAATTTCTCCCGTTTTACAGCTTTTCAAATTTATGTGATTTTATTACTAGATACGAGCATAGCTCGTTATGCTTGAAATTTGAAAAGCTATCACTAAGTCAAAAATATACTTAGCTATATTAGGGATACTCTCATCGGTTGTATGTATTATTGTCATGTTGCCGCTGCCTTGTCATTCATCTAACTTGACTAGTGTTCGTTTTTGCCTTCATATTGTGACTGTCTTAACACTTTGTCATTTATCGAACATTTAATATTGTTGTCATGTTGCCATTGTTTTATCATTCATATCTCTTATCTAGTGTTCTTTTTTTAAATAAACGTATGTATTACCACTTGTTCTTATTGATCATTAATATTGTAATCTTCACTTTGTAATGTTTTTACCGTTGACTTCGCCTATTAGTGGAATGAATCTGTTGCGCGATGCACAAAAAAAATGGTGGAATTCTTTGAAATTTGGTTTGTATGCTGCTTGAACACCACTCTTTCACATATATTCCGGTTTTTGATGTGAAAAAAAATGATAAAAAATGTAAAACATGAAAAATATATTGGGTAAATATCAATATTTTTGCAATGTAGAGATTGCACTTTTATACTACATGCAATTTTCTATCTTTCGCTTTTTTGGTTTTAGTTTATCACAAAATTGAACCGTTTTGCTGCTGCTTAAAACTTGAGTGATTTTTTTGTCTCGCTAAATTCAAGAAACTTGACGTCACAAAACAGTGTATATCTAACCCCAAAAATTTGAAAAACATTTCCAAATTTTTCTTACCGATGTAAAATTGATGTGTAAGAAGGTACTGAAGTTTCAGGTTGACATCGTAAATGGTTTGTGAGTTATTGCTAATCAACGGCAGGGGGCAATATTTGCCCCCCGGTCAAGCGCGGGTTAATAATTTCATTAGATTTCACTGCGTGCAGCACCGACAAGTAGTGTTGAGGAAGTGAACAAGAACATTTGTTCTGCACTCTACATGCATACTACTCATATACTCATATGTCATTAGCATTAGCAAAGCAGGCCGTACTGATATGTCATTAAGCAAAATGTCGCAATTTGAAAATGGCATAGTGCGAAAATATGTTATTTGTGATCTGCAGTCGAATCTGGCATTTACTTTTAAATCAGAGCATCTCTTGCTCTACCGGGGTTTTGGCATTTGAAGTTGTCTTTGCCATCCGCCATTTTATGTCTATGCAGTTTCTGAGTTTTCCCGGTAAAATCACATACACTTTTATTTTCAAGTAGAGCAAAGAGGGAAACATAACCACGTAACGTGTTGCTTGTGATGTAGGAAGCCAGTTTGGTGTTGAAGTTCAAGATCAAGGGTCATCAAAATGTACCACACGGTCAGGTTTTCACTAGCGTGAAAACCTATGAAATGCATGATTTTAATGAAAAATGAGAGAGAGAGGAAAAAAATGAAATGCATTATTTTCTAATAAATCCAACAAAACACATACCCGCACAAACTGCTGAAGAGGTGGTTTGGGTTCGGGGGCAATTTGCATCTAATCAAATGATGAGGAGAATATGTTTCTCCTATGTCTGCAATATGAAACTCTATAAAGTTAAACTGGTGGTTTAATTTTAACGTATAATATGGCCTTGGGCCCCAAGGTAGACCCACCATGCCAGAGGGTGAGGAGTCCTCTAAGGAACAAAAGCCCTCAGAAGCCTTCAGTAGGCTGATGGGGCCCTCGTAGGCCTGAAGGGGAACATCGAAGGGTCTGTGGTTCCCTTGGAAGACCTGAAGGGATCCCTCGAAAGGCCTGATAATTGGAGGCTTTCGAGATCGGGTTTCCTGATCGGGGTCCCTGGAAGACCTCATCGGGAACCCTCACGTCAGTTTAAAACTTGGTATAATTTCATATACATATACGGCCATTGGTAGTGACTCATGCAAGATAAGAAGACTCTGAACTCGGCCATTGTGCATTCCTTCGTACACTGTAAATGGTTGTCGTTGATTGTTTCTCGGGTCAACCTACGGCGGCTAGCCCGAGCGCCCTCTCGGTGAGACAGGTAGCCGCGGCCAAGGCCGCCACGGGCCGCCGTCCCCCGAGCTGTAATGGCTCCAGATGAATGGTCGCGAAGGAGACGGAACGCGCGCCCGCTAGACAGAGGGGCAACCTCGTCAGAACCGTGCTCCGCGTTCAGGCTTCTTCTCGCAAACCCGACATAGCGCCGCCGGACACGCGAGTCGCCGCACTGCTGGCGTCAAAGGACGATTGACTATCAAATCAGCCTGTCCAAATCGCAGGTAGCTGCGCGAGAGGCCCGGCAAGTTATATCCGCCTCCCCTGTCAGATTGGCTCACTAACGACACTTTGTCGCTCTGCGGCCATTATCTCTGTCCCGGCCAAATACATAACATGTTTCGGCAACTGACCCGACAGGCTATTAGGGACTGACGTTTCATGCCGATCAAGCGTGGTATTACTAACGTACTTGAAGTTCACCAATACTAGATATTATCGAACGTGCGCTAGGAGCCTAACTCAATAGGTACCGTCTGTCGTGGTTTTGCTACAGAATAAATTGCGCCTTTCCCCTTGGAGTATATTTGAGCGACGCTGCCATCCCATCTTGAAATGATCCATGTTTGCGTCTTGGTGTGGCTAGGGCACTTCGACACCTCCAATCGGTTATTGGCGAACTCCTCCAATCGCTGAGTGGCGAGTAAGTAGGTGAATGGGGTTCGTAAACCAGTTATTTCCAGTAGAAGAGTTCGTTCACTGTGCTGGTCTCTGGTTTCAGCAGCTCACCTGATGATTTATTAGTAAGAAGTCCTTCTTGACCTTGAAGAATGATCGCCTACCCGGGTTTTCGAGTTCCCCTCTCCTCGGATCGCCAGGATACGCGCCACCGCCTTGCTTCACTGATTATGATCCTCCTAGCTCAGCTTCACCTTGCTATGCCAATAGCAGGCAGAACGACTCCCACAGTCGGCTTAAACATGGGTTCAGCACCTCCTTCCTCCTCGATACCACAGGACGTAGCTGGTGGGGTAGGTGCCCGACCTGAGTCCTAAAAGCTGGGACTGTTTTTTCGTCCTTTCATCATAACCAAGCATGGGAGTACACAGTCCACACCCACGAATGATTGAACTTCTACGACCATCCAAGATCAGGTGGTGGGAGCCTAGAGGCTGATCGGTTGATAGGTTCCAGCACCACATCTGGCGACATGTCTCACCAGCGCAGGATGACTACCAACGGCAACTAAAGGAAGCTGGGGTTCGATCTCCGGCTGCACTGACGGCCGTAAGTGGGGCAGCGAAACGACATGACATGGCGATTGACGAAATGACAGTGTTTCTTTTCCCCCTAAGGACCATCCGCAGACTATTGAATTTAGCATAATCGACAACAAAAGGGCTTAGCTCGCCAAGGTGTGACCGCAGGATGTTGTTTATCTGCAAAAACCAGTCAGCCAATGCGGTATAATATGCTTTTAACGCGGCTATATAATAGTAGTAACAAAATCCGAAGAAAATAATGTGCGAGATCCAGTGTGTAACGAGCTCGCCCCATTTTAGTAGTACCTCAAACAGTTCATTTTTATCACAATTCCCACTTCTTTCCGTTCATCGACATAATATAACAGGCCATTTACTTACATATAGGGTCAGATTTAATAACAATGGACTCACCAGACAACAAGCATTATGTCCCAGTTTGTTTTACCTCTCTCGCTCTACTGGAAATGAAATTACGTGTTTTGCTAGTGAAATTCCGAAAACTGTATAGGGTTTATAATGGCGTACGGCTGAGAAACTTCATATTCAAACCCCGCAAGCAAAACATGCTCTGATGTCAAAATAAATGCCAGATTCGGAATCAGCATGACAAATAACATCTTTTCGCAGTTCGCACTATGCCATTCTTCAGATTTGAAAGTTGAGAAGCACGGCCCGCCCTAATGCATACTAAGGCCTATAATCACGGTCTATTATATATCCTGTCGATGTACAACTGTTGCAGGCAGATATATAACTGATAAATAGAGAAGCTCTGAAGCTGCAACATTGATACAGGCCGTATATAAGTATTTGGGAGACGATATTTCAAGCACGATATGTCTGTATTTGTTTCGGAAATGGCATCAGCAGGACATCATATGGATTTGTCGACAGCATGAGCATCCAGAATATTCCCAATGTATAACTAAAATCACCAATGGAAATGGCAATGATATAGTAACAATGTTGGCAATTCGCTAACAGATTGCTTTCAATGATAATTCGAACAACCGGTTCACACATTTAATATGGATCATTTCCATAACATATTTCAGTACGGATCACAATGCTAAAAATCACTATCCAAGCTTGATGTACGATTTCTTAGAGCAGTCAGCTAATGACATAATCATTATAGTTTGTTTAGGAACTTGAGTTATTGTATTGACTTAAGGCCGATGCACACCGGTTGCGTTCTGACGCAGACGCATGCGTCTGCGTCGAAAACGCATACGCATGCGTAAAAAATACGCATAGTCTTGCGTTTTTTGGTGTGAACGGCCAAAAAGCTCGGGAACGCGCGTAGATTTACGCCATACGCATGCGTTCGAAAAGCGCCGTCTGATCTTGAACCATTTCGAATTTCGACGCATACGTAGCGTCGAGATGGGGCACAGTGCTTTGTTTCAAAAGTGAACCCCGTATGTCAGAAGCTAAAATCTGTGGCATACGTGGTTCTTGAGCTGAGTGGGGTTCTCAGTCCTTGGGACCTTCCATATTTGTACCCTATTTTAACATAACCTTAACATTCTTCTTTTCCACTGAAGTTGAAGTAAATATTTTGCCATGGCTCTTTAAGAGCTTTTGCAGCAATATTTATTCAATTTTGTCGAGGCCCTATTGCTATATTTGTGAACCAGACTGGCGTCTGGCGAAATCGCGGTAGATAAGCGAAAGAAGTGGCAGATTTGCCAGGTAAGTGATGATGCAGATGCAGCAAAATGTCAGCACAGAGCAGAATGCACAGCAGCAGAATGTCTTCCGTCATCCTGATCCCATATTGTCAAAACACTCATCTAACCTTAACCTCCTGAAAATTTTGTCTTGTTTTAAAATAACGATAACGAATTCAGATTAACCTCTAAAAGTGTCTAAAAGTCCACCTCCGAAAGTTCAAACTACACTTGGCGACAATCACATGTCTCTTTGTTTGTTGTTTATTCAAATGTCATCAACTGCGCATAAAATGTTGCATTAGTGCGCTAACCAAACTACCAGAAGAGCTACATCGTCCAAGCGTGCCGACGCGTGCGTCTGCGTTTCACTGGGTCACTGGAAATGGCGCAATGCGTATGGGTTTTCGACGCAGACGCATGCGTCTGCGTCAGAACGCAACCGGTGTGCATCGGCCTTAATTGCACTGATGCATTTAGAGTTCTCGGATGATTTTGTTTGAGTTCAGATAACAGTGTAAGGAGTTCAATAGAATCTTCTTCCTCATGCGTAAGCCCGTTGGTTTCCAAAAAGAAGCAGCGTCCGTTGTCAACTAGTCTTCAGTTGGAACATAACTTGGGTGTAGAGTGTAGACACAGAGGCTGTGACGGTTATTCTGGGAAAAGAAGCTGCTTCAACATTAGCTAAGTCTTAGTTCGTATTCATTTATACTTCTTGAATATTTTTCAACTTGAATATTTTTCAACGCCGCTTAGAGTCAGACAAATTTTAACTACCAACCTAACTCTCATATTCTCAAAAATATGATTTTTCATAAATTTAGTCCGAATGTTTGGTATGGATGGCTTTCCGAGGTCAGGACCCGCACTAAGTAGAGCTTGTTGCGCTGGTCTTGACCTCACCACCCGTCCGCGCAATTTCTGTTGGCCAGCAGAATTTAAAGACGAAAGTTTTACGTGCCCGACATACCTGGACACAGTCCGCCCTGCTCGCTGACAGGGGCGGATCCAGAGGGGGGGCACAGGGGGCACGTGCCCCCTCCCAAACATCTGAGGAGGGCCCTTTTCGGCGCGCGCAGCGCGACGAAAAGGGACAACGATACCACGCGAAGCGCAATATCGTGGGTTCTAAGTGTCGAAAGACCGCGCGAAGCGTGGTCTTCAGAAAGTTTACAGCACTTCAGAGGCCCTTAAAAACCATCAGGGCCCTCTCTGAAAGGCCAGAGGGCCCATTGGACGTTCAAAAGAGCTCTGTTCATGCCAGAGAGGTCCCTAACCAGAACAAAAGGGCCCCTGAGCGGGTAAGAGGGCCCCCTGAACAGGTCGAAGGGCTCCTAGCCAGCAAAGAGGGGCCCCTGGGCAGGTCGGAGAGGCCATTGAGCATATCGGGAGGGCAGCAAAGCAGCCAGCACAGTCCTTTGCAAGGTCTTAAGGGCCCCTAAGCAGGCTGGAGGGCCCCTTTACAAACCAAAGGACCCCTATGAAGGTCAGAGGGACCCCTGACCAGACTGAAGGGGCCCCTGGGTGGGTCAGAAGGGCCCTAAACATGCCGGACGGGCCCTAAGCCAGCACGGAGTGGCCCAGAGCAGGTCGAAGGCCCCTGTGCAGATCAGAGAGGCCTCTGACCGGACGAAAGAGCCCATGGGCGGGTAAGAAGGGCCCTGAACATGCCGAAATCGGCTTCTAGCCAGCACGGAGGGGCCCCAGGGAAGGTCGGAGGGTCCCTTGAGCATGTTGGCAGGGCAACAAAGCAGCCAGCGCAGTCCATCCAGAAGAGTCGCTGGGCAGATCGGAGGGGCTCCTGGGCAAGTCAGCGGGGCCCCTGGCTAGACCGAAAGGGTCCCTGGGCCGATTGGAAGGGCCATTGGATATGCCGGATGAGTTCCTAGATGGACTGGAGGGGACCCTGATCAGGTCGGAGAGGCCCCTGAGCATATAGGCAGGGCGACAAAGCAGCCAGTGCAGTCCCTGGCCAGGTCGGAATGATCTCTGGGCAGGCCGAATGGGCCCCTTGACGCACAAGAGGGTCAATTTTTGGAAGGTCAGAGGTGGTCCTAGTCAGACCGAAGGCCCAAACCACGAAAGAAATTCCAGTGCAGATTAAACAACACTTACACAAGGAAGGTCTTAATCCACGATACATTTATAAATCGGAAGTTCGGGTATATGGTAACACCCTTCGTCAGCGTTTAAAAACATTCGGTATCACCGCGAAAGCTCCTGATTTAATGTTTATATATTGCGGAGTAAAGTCCTCTTCTATGTCAATCTTTTTATCACCCACTCCACGTCAAATGGCTTTTCCGCGGATCCAAGATATCCCTAAACAGGTGGAAGGGCGATTAAAAAGGTCGGAGGGTCCCTCAAACGATCTAGAAGGGACCTCGGCTTACAACTGCATGCATGCCATTGTCCAGGGAATAAAACTCAAAATGTTCGCGCCGCCCCGCGGCGCAATTTAATACAAAACTATAAATATTGTGGTAAAAAAACATGCATGTTTCTCGGCACATAGTATGTGTGTTGCTGCTTCTTTTCTATATAACCTGAGGGGCATAATAGTTCGCTTTATAACTTTTTTACCGCACTTTTAAGCACAATAACATTTTTAGAGCTTTGTACAGGTCACTGCAAAAGTAATGGTAGGTACAGTGTTCCAAAATGTGTTGATTTGAGTGGGAAATGACGCCCAAAAGTGTTTCACTCTCCCCATTTCAGGTCGCTCCTGGAATGGGAAGAGTGAGAAACTATTTACTTTTGGGTGTCATTTCCCACCCAAACCAACACATTTTGGGACACTGTTAACCTACCATTACTTTTGCAGTCTGTAACCTTACGCAATGCGACGCATTGCTTATAATGAAGATGAATGAGAAATAAATGACAATATTTAGATGAATAAACTATGATAGATAAAAATATGAGGAATGCATGAAAAATTGCCAAAGAATACAATATCCAAACAATAACACTCAAATTTCGCGCGCTCCCGTGCAATTGATTTAAAAGAGTTCCAGGTTTTGGTTAATAAAAATATTCGAAGCTGGTATACCTAGCTGATTCCGAATTGTGGTTGCTGGTTCCAATTTAATGGCAAAGTTTGCTAACTCCCAGCTACTAAAAGTTGGTATGGCCATGCCATACCTACCTGTCAATACTTAATTCTCATCCTTGTAACCGTGTCTTTCCATCCGTTTTGTTGGCCCTTTCAACGGCTGGGAAAAGAGCCTATTGACCGCCTCGGAAGGGGTCAATTTCAAAGTCCGGGAAAGGGGGCCCTTTCGAGGCGGCCACCCCCGTGGGACAAACCTCCTACGTGGCAATGAGCTTATGTAGATTGTAGGTACAGGTTATATACAAACCACTTTCAAATTAATCTTTCTTAATCATACCGAATGTGAACCAGAAAAGGAGTTACCTGAGGATTGGCTCACTCACGATCTGTTTCAAAAAATTTGAAAAACTTCGTTTTCACGACCTAAAATAAAACATTACGGCGCTTCGCGGCGTCACATCAAGGTCCATCGCCTATATTTTTTGGTTTTGTCAGGTAAACACGTAAAAGTTTTGCACCGCTTGGCGGCGCTACATAACAAGCATACTACTGTAACATGAAAATCCACATTACAAATGCTGCAAAGGCTTAAATACACGCAGTACAAAAAGTGGTTACATTTTTTCGTCATTTCAGCCAACCTCATACTAAAAGATTCTCGGTGACGTCCTTTCATGGGTCCTTTCAGGCCTGTCAAGGGCTTTCTCAGACCGGTTTGTGACTCTCAGGCCTGACAAGGACTCTCTTAGGCTTGCCAAGGGCTTTTAAATACCTGAAAATGCACTCTTAAACCCACTGGAGGCCCTTTCAGACCTGTAAAAACGCTCCGGGCCTTTTAAGCTCGAGGGCCCTTTGACGTCAAATGTGCCCCCTCCGAAACTTTTTCCTGGATCCGCCCCTGCTCGCTGATGTCACCTGGCCTTGAGTGCGACCGCTGCCACCGGCCGCAGGCGCAGGCCATCCCAGTCAGGAGCAAATATGCAGCAAAACTGGACACAGACCGCGTTTGCCTCGAAAGCTTTTTTATTCACGTGCCCACCCGATCGAGGCCCGCCAACAAAACCTGCTTCATGTGCCTCACTATCGTGTAACAATTGTAAAGAATGGAATGTTCACTCGCATGCCGATTAATCTCGAAACACCTTCCTAAGAGATAAAGAGTGTCCCGGCCGACATTCTTTCGATGATAGCCATGGCTACTTCAAAGCGCAGGTTCTTAAGTATGTAGGGAAGCAGTGTGGACTGCATGAGTTTTTAGCGTGACGCGTAAAACGCGTTCTTAATGTTTCTTTTCTGTGAATTGTCTTTTTTATTCAACTTTTTGTTGCTTTGTTTTGTAGTGTATATGTTTGTGTTTTTTAACGGTTTTTGACTTCGCCTGTTCATTGGGTTCATCCGTTGGTGATACAGTTGAATAAAATAAAAAAAAAATAAAAAAATAAAAAATAAAATAGCGAGCGCCGAAGCGACTCGAACCCAGGCTGCCACTACCGGGATAGGTCAGAAGACCAGCGCTCTCTCAGTGAGCTACAGGGGCAGACAAAATAAAACACAAGATACGAAGTTTTCGTCTTGCTCCTTCATGGCTCGCTTATGCCTTGTATTTTATTTACTAAATCATCTTTTTGGCATTAGGAGAGTAAGGCTAGCAATTCTAATAATCAAGGATTTGTATTTAATTTCCCTCTTATATTTATATATTCTTACCAGACATGTGCCAAGGCCAAAAATATAATCCAAGATCAACAAGATTCCACGACAAACTGATTTTCCAGGATCCAGGATCTGCAGGATCCAACAATCTTTTTGTATTTTCCAGGATCCCACGAGAAATAATTTTCCAGTATCCAAGATCCACAGGATCCCAAACAAAACGATACTGCATGATCGAGGATACAACACATCCCAGATATTCGGATCCTAGGGATCCTGGATCCCAAATATTTTTATCTTGGCACATGTCTGATCACCACTTGTAATTCTTACACCATTGAAATTGAGTGTGGGAGTTTAAAACATGAAATACATATATTCTTATATTTTAGCACAACAAAACTGAAATATGCTTAACAATATCCACACTATTCCACGAGAAACTGATTTTCCAGGAATAAGGACCCACATAATTCCAATTTTGTATTCTCTCCACGATCCAAGATCCATAAGTTTCCACGATAAATAACTTTCGAGGATCCAATATCCACATGATCCAACAACAAAAGGATCCAGCAGGATCCAGTAACCATCAGGATCCCATATCTTGGATCCTATGGATTCTGGATCCCGGATTTTTTATCTTGGCACATGCCTGACTCGTACAGAGCACGTTGTACAAAACCTTAACTATTTGCCCGATACAAATATTCGGCTGATGATTAATGTTATCTGTGTTGGAAAACATCTTATTTAATTTATATTTCGTCTTTTGATCTAATATGTCCCCAAATAGAAAGAACGTAGGTGCATGCATTTTATAGATAGTGGAGAAACAATGGCCTAAGAAGTATCTGCACTTGATGGAATGGCACCACTGCTTTGTATACCTATTGAGTATGAATCATGAATTGCCTAATAATCATCAAAATAATGGTCTGGCTGGGCTGTGAGGTCCTCTGTTATCTATAACTGGTGTCGAGTCTCTGTAAGTGTCATAATACCTATTTCTGTGCAGTTCTCTACTCTTTGAGATTGCTCAATGCTCACTGCTGTCCCATCACCCACGGCTTTTTAATCTCACACTTAACAATAACACCCCATGTCACTGTTACAATCAATATCAGCAAATTAATTATACTTTAAATTAATTGGATAATGGGGGTAATTAAAATTAAGTTATCCAAGTTCTCTTTGGTCTTCTCATCTCTTCTCAAAAGTTGCGTCTCATTCTTGGCGGCGGCAATGTCTTTGAATTATAAACGAAATTTATGCGTGATTCAACAATGCCATCAAATCATATTCTACATCTCATTCGGATGAGACCAGCATCAATGAGACTGCTTGTTTAACTCGAGATGGAGTCACTTTGTTCTGTTACGAAGACGGCTTTAATGATTCGGTGGCTGGCATGCTATTTAATTCAGCCTCTGGAGCACTAATGGTGAGTTATGCCCCCACCAGGCCTTACTTGGGCTACGCGTGCTACTGATATCTGTCTTAGTATACGTTGTAAGTGCATCCGTAGCGCACATAACTGTCTGCACTGGTCTCAGAATGGCTACTACAATAAAGCAAATGCGTTATAAACAAACCTCTTATTTGATTCTACTCTAATCCGCTGTAAAATCACCCTGTCCACTGAAATATATGTGAAATGGAATAGTACTCGGAATCCGAGCCCATCCGACCGAAACCCTCTCTCCTGTCAACAACTAGATCAAGTAATCGGATTTGAGGCTGAAACTCAGTTTTCGTGCAGCTGTGTGACGTGGATGCGGGTGCCTATTCATACATTGCATACATTGCATTGCACGGATGACGTAATAACTGCACGATGCGCAATGCTGCGGAAGAAAAAACAACTGCCGCTATTTACCCATGTATTTTAATAGGCATCCGTGGCACCCGAATTAGTTTTCCGCAACTGCGTTAAGACTGTGGTTCAGTCTTCAGACAACGTTTGTTTTCTTGTAACAACTACCTCTATGATTTGATTAACTTACACTTAAGTTGGTGGTTTACCTGAGCTACAGAGCTAAAGGATTTAGCAAGTCAGGGATTGGATTTCATTGTTTAACTCTATTAACTACCTGCGGGCAGTCAGAACTACGTTAACCTGCTGAGGGTTGCAGGTTCTGTTCCCCCAAAGATTTAGAGAACCGCTCGGTCGATTTAGTTGGGAAAACACCATTCGATTCGTCATAATATATTTTCTTTTTTGGACCCCGACATATATTTTTGCTAAAAAAATGCTGAGCCAGGAAGCCAAAAATACGAACATTTTGGGTGTCCTTTTTAAAGCCATTGCGTTCATTTGGTTTGATCAATTTGCATGCAACAACAAATTTTGAGCTATAACTGTACTGGTATTCAATATAGCAAAAGACAAATATCAAAATTAAAATAATAAACATTTTCAAAAGATCTTAAAAGGGGGATTTTCTGCTATTAAAGATGTGCTGTTCGTGATTGATTGGAACGATGTGAACGTCACATGTAGGCATTATTTGCTACAATTTGTTAAATGTAATATAATGCACAATGGCGGATCCAAGTAAACAGCGTAGGGGCAAGGGGCACCATGAGCGTAACGCTTGTCATCATCTACCATCTTGCTGGTCTGGCTATCTGGCTAAATCTGCCCTCGCCCCTGATACCGGGGGCGAGGGCTTTAGCAATTGCATTGGATTCCACTGCGTGCAGCACCGACAGACAGAGACAGAGACAGAGTTAGTGTCGATAATGTGTACAGAACATATGGCCTTGACTGTAAACACATACACTTGCTTCACTTGCTTGCTTATCTTAACCCCATTCCCTGCGGGGTCATATTTCACCACCCCCTCCCCCGGTAGTTTTTCGCTTTTTTCTCCTAAACTGCTGGAAGCTAGCTTTCAAAGTATTATTAAAAGCCTTTCCTAAGTGCTTGCTGTAATCATAGAGGTCGTTGTTACAAGAAAACACACGTTGTCTAAAGGCTGAACTACAGTCTTACCGCAGTTGCAGAAAACTAATGAAATTGAATCATTTTTATCAACATTGATTTACACGTGATGTGTCAACATTTCAATAAAATCGGCACAGCAGAGGCGGAACCAGGCTTCTGTTTTGGGGAGGGTGTTACGGGTGCGGTTGTGTGGTGCATTGTAGTTTGCGGTGCAATAATTGCGTCCCAAACATTTTCACTGCAATTTGCATCATAAATACTGGGGTTGTACATGTCTTATACAGAGGTTTACTCAGGTACCAAAAAAGAAAGGCGATAACTTCTTTTAAATTAGGTCTACCTTCAAATTAGCAGACAGATAGCAGAAATAGTTTCATTAGATTTCACTGCGTGCAGCACCGACAGACAGCACCAATGGACAATGTTGACATTGATTTAAACGGGTGCACTTAGGAAAGGATTTTAATAATACTTTGAAAGCTAGCTTCCAGCAGACGAAAACAAAACATCGACCCAGAGAAATGGAAGGTTTATTCGAATAGTGCACTGAAAGGATTGCTCCTAGCCGTTTTCACGAAGGTTTTATTCGCCGGGCGCTTCGACATCGGGTGGTGTCGACGAAGTGGACAGAACATATGGTCTAGATTGGTCATACCTATATGCATTGTGTACACTGCACAGTGTCCATTATATAGCACACACAGCAAACAAGGCAAGTACCGTTCATGGTCAATATTATGTTCGCCTTTTGCTAAACAGATATTGAACGACCGACTTAAAGCAAAAACCGCATATGGACATGTATTCTGTTATGTTGTGATATGGTTTGACATGGTATCATGGTATGCCATGACATGACATGTTATGTCATGACATGACATGGTATGTCATGACATAACACAATATGGTTTGACATAACATTCCATGGTCCTACATGTAATGCCATTTTATCACGAAATGTTGGCAACTTAACCCAATAATTGCTGATTTAGTCACGGACATAATTACATTTTGAATGGAAGACGCAAGAAGCACTATCCACTTCCATGCTTGTCATGCGGCTCTAGAAGTCCCTAGCTGAATCCCAAACTGACATTAATCGCGCTCCCTTGTGTTTACTGGTCACCACACAAAACCATTCGTATATCGGACAAATCGCTCCTCCACAAAGAAAACCGAACTCCATGATAAAGATTTGCCCCTGGTTCAGAGCAATGCATTGCTGCAATACAAACGGACAGTTTGTGAACGCTGAACACGTGCTGATGAGTATTGCAGGAACGTCTGGCATACATCCTTGAATTGTCTCCGAACGACTTCGTCTTGCCCCTGTAGTCAGGGGAAGTATCAGAGACTGTTTGTTCGCGAGAGAAAAAGAGGTGACGTGAGTATGACTTGGCTCTGAAGCATACAATCAGCATTGGTTTCAGATAGCTGGCTGAATCCATAATGGCAGGAGTGTGCCGACGTCGACGAAATTTATGTGAATTCTACAATTTTTCGATGAATCTAGCAAGGAATCGCATCGTTCCGATTCTTCCAGGTTCTGAGATGATGAAATACACAGCGAACTTCTTGGGCAGATATTTATCAAGGAAGCTTTGTTAGCGGCCCATCTCGACCTGTCAACACAAATGTAAGTGTCTGGCTCAATTTCACTAATGTTATGAGTTTCAATACAATTGCTGCAATTTATTCAAGATCATCCCTTAGGAAATCAAGTTAATGTGCAGTAGATTGATTTAAGGCAGACAAAGCAACAAAGTAAATATATTTATAAAACAGCTTGATCAACACTCAGAATCAGGAGAAAATTATACAATTATATCGTTGGATTGTGGTGACTTTGTATCGTGGCTTAAGATTCTCATTTTGTGTTTTTGATACACACTATTATCACTAAGCTGTTACGGGCAGCCATGTCGGCGGGGAGTTCCGCACTGCAGCTCCCACGTTGTCTAAGCTCTTCCTGGTTAGATATTTCTTCTTTAAAACTATATACAAAACAATCGCTATTTTAGTTACCTCACAGGAAGTTGTTAATTGCTTTCAAATACTGGATGCTAACCTTCGCTGAAACACTGCCCCAGAAACACTTGCAAAAATGCGACCGTAGCCTCAATGTTTAGCTGATAGCGATCCGTAAAAGTGCCTTTGAAAATGTTCGTTCAAAAATTTATTTTGATTTGGTCACAAGGTAGAATTTCACAATTTAAGTATACGCTTGCTTCAGTAAAGTCTTCGTGATTACAAATTGTTACATCTGCTTAAATGCCCATCAATAACGTGCCTTCGATTTCCGTGCGATGAAATTTGATTATTAGTTTTTCGTTGAGCCTTCTATTAAAAGAGATCATAAGGGACTTTTCGAATGTCTTCTAATAATTTTCTGGAGGATGGAAGCGATGCAACAATATTTATAGAACGTTATTAACCCACTTTTCACGAATTTTGTACATGAATAACAGGGCTGTAGAGTCGGAGTTGGAGTCGGTCGGAGTCGGTTATTTTTGGCCGGAGTCGGAGTCGGAGTCGGAGTCGGTAAAATTTTACCGACTCCGACTCCGGCTGTCAGTTATGGGCAGGATGGGCAAGTTACTTTTCATGTGCGTTGATTAGGATTTTTGGTGGACGTTTCGGTGACGATGACCTGAAGTTAAATGACCCTTAATTTGCTTAGCTTTGATTCTGTTGTTATATACCGATTTTTAATAATGAGGTGTGTAGAGTACTACAATAAGCTAGGCAGGAACCAGGATGTGTTGTCGGATGAAAATTCAGTGTAACGACGATCGTTTTACCAACTATCATGATAAATCAATTTGTAAAAATAGAACGGTTTATAAGCATCGTGTAGTTTGCGCACGTGAGTAAGGTTTTATCCCATTCAATAACTGTATTGAACTCTTAACTAGAGGTCCGCCAGCTATCCGAAGTTGGTAGAGATCCAAAATCGGAGCCCGTCCACGTGCGCACGTGCCGACCGACTTCGATTCTGTGTCATGCGGGCTGCCCCACACTCATGCATTTGCCTGCTCACAAAATATCAGATCGATCGGACCAGCAGTTTCCGAGATCTGGGTGCGGCATTCGGCATTCGCACGTGCACACGTGCCAACATATACATTGTTTACTTCGAGAAATGTTGCCAGTACCAATGCATGAAGATATGCAGCCAATTTCAAGTCATTATAGCCGATACTTTGTGAGATATTGACCACAAAATGTGAGGGCACCAATTTACGCCCCTTTTGCATTTGTCTCGTGCTCGCGAGCTCATCGTTGGGATAGACGCCATGTGGTGCCACATAGTGCAAGTTGGTCCCATTTCCTATCCACACGCCGTTTCTGGNCCCATCGCGGGCGACTATTCGGCAGCGTATGCCTCTCATCCACACATCAGTCACGTCCGTGTCCAGGTTCGCCGATCGACGTGAGGTCATACGATGATCTCCCTGTTTCGCATTCGGTAGCAAACATGCTCACGTCTGGGTTGCGTTCGCGGAAGTGAAGAGATTCGAACCTGAGGCCTTCCGCTCACCAGGTGGGCGCCCTACCTACTACACCACAGCCGTCTGTTACCTTACTGTTTCGGCAGGTGGTGTCGACGACCGCCTGCAGCACCTGTACCCAGATGGACTCGAGCACGCGGCGCAGGTTGGCAGGGTGCAGCCGCGGGTAGAGCAGCATCAGGTTGGTGTCCAGGTAGGAGATGATGTTGTCGGCCGGCACCAGGTGGCAGTGCGGCTGGATAGCAGGAGCAGCTGGGGTTGCATATATGTGACTGCGGTTATACAAGGATTGCCAGCTAAAGGACACGCTAATTCAGCAGGCCTCTCTCGGGTCTTGCGGCGCAGAGATCATGCTGGGACTGGGGCCGGTGCGGGAGGCCAGGCCGGGGTCCAGGGCAGCTAGGATCAGGTCCGGTCGTATGCTATAGGTTGCTAACAGTTCTACAGCGCCTCTCGCCAGCGCACTAATTCGCTAAGAATTGCAGCTACTGACCCAGTTGGTTTCATGCAAGCAATCAGACGTTGCTTAACTTACGAGTATATGTCGTTTAATGGTGGGCCAGCGTCGATGATTAGGGCTTTTTGATGGCAATATTTCAATGTTATTCATAGTATAGTGTGCTGCGTGTTTTAGTTGCTATGGCGGTTGACATAGGACGTCAAGCAATGCTGTGAGGGCAACGAGAAATCCATAGTTTTGGGACATAAACTCCCGCATGTTGTGTGCTGTGTGGTGTGGTGTGGATGCTGTGGTGTGGTGTGTGTGTTGTGGTGCCGTGTGCGTGTGCGTGTGCGCCGTGGTGCGCCGTGCGTGTTTGCGTGGGTGCGTGTGCGTGTGCGTGGCGTGTGCGATTTGTTGCGCTGGTGCGTGTGCGTGTGTGTGATGTTGTTGTGTGTGGTGTGTGTGTGTCGTGTTGTGTGTGTGTGTGTGTGTGTGTGTGTGTGTGTGTGTGTGTGTTTCTCGATGACTGACCTGCGCCACCGATCCGTCCACCATGTCACTGATGCCGTGCTCCATGTCCTCGATGGCCTGGTCAATGACGTTCTGCAGCGTCATGCGGCACTGGATCGTCCCCTGAGAGCCGAGCTGCTCCTCCATGGCCGAGAACACCTGCAGAGCAGACGCCGGCGGACGCCGTCAGAGCTGCTCAGGGTGGTCACCCTCAGTCGAGTGGCACAGCGTGTCGCTACGATCAACAATCAGCAATCTCTGCGGCAGTCAGCGAAATGCCACGGGACGCCTCACAGGCTGCAGACGCCACGACCAAGAACCTTGGGAGGAGAACGTGCTGAGACCCAGGGGCGGATCCAGAGGGGGGGGCACGTGCCCCTCCCAAAACAATCTGAGGAGGGCCCTTTTCGGCGCGCGCAGCGCGACGAAAAGGGACAACGATACCACGCGAAGCGCAATATCGTGGGTTCTAAGTGTCGAAAGACCGCGCGAAGCGTGGTCTTCAGAAAGTTTACAGCACTTCAGAGGCCCTTAAAAACCATCAGGGCCCTCTCTGAAAGGCCAGAGGGCCCATTGGACGTTCAAAAGAGCTCTGTTCATGCCAGAGAGGTCCCTAACCAGAACAAAAGGGCCCCTGAGCGGGTAAGAGGGCCCCCTGAACAGGTCGAAGGGCTCCTAGCCAGCAAAGAGGGGCCCCTGGGCAGGTCGGAGAGGCCATTGAGCATATCGGGAGGGCAGCAAAGCAGCCAGCACAGTCCTTTGCAAGGTCTTAAGGGCCCCTAAGCAGGCTGGAGGGCCCCTTTACAAACCAAAGGACCCCTATGAAGGTCAGAGGGACCCCTGACCAGACTGAAGGGGCCCCTGGGTGGGTCAGAAGGGCCCTAAACATGCCGGACGGGCCCTAAGCCAGCACGGAGTGGCCCAGAGCAGGTCGAAGGGCCCCTGTGCAGATGAGCAGGCTGACAGTGGACCGAACGCTTCTGGGCGAGGTAAGAAGGGCCCTGCATGCCGAATCGGCTTCTAGCCAGCACGGAGGGGCCCCAGGGAAGGTCGGAGGGTCCCTTGAGCATGTTGGCAGGGCAACAAAGCAGCCAGCGCAGTCCATCCAGAAGAGTCGCTGGGCAGATCGGAGGGGCTCCTGGGCAAGTCAGCGGGGCCCCTGGCTAGACCGAAAGGGTCCCTGGGCCGATTGGAAGGGCCATTGGATATGCCGGATGAGTTCCTAGATGGACTGGAGGGGACCCTGATCAGGTCGGAGAGGCCCCTGAGCATATAGGCAGGGCGACAAAGCAGCCAGTGCAGTCCCTGGCCAGGTCGGAATGATCTCTGGGCAGGCCGAATGGGCCCCTTGACGCACAAGAGGGTCAATTTTTGGAAGGTCAGAGGTGTCCCTAGTCAGACCGAAGGGCCCAAACCACGAAGAAATTCCAGGTGCAGATTAAACACTTACACAAGGAGGTCTTAATCCACGATACAAATATTATAATCGGAGTTTCGGGTATATTGTAACACCCTTCGTCAGCGTTTAAAAGGCAATTCGGTATCCACCCGAAAGCCTTTTCTTTTGGGAAAATTTTAATGTTTATATATTGCGGAGTAAGTCCTCTTCTATGTTCATATTTTATACCACTTCGTCATGGCTTTCCGGATTCCCAGATGAAGTCCTAACAGGTCGGAAGGGCGTTAAAACGGTCGGAGGGTCCACAAACGATCTAGCAGGCGACCCTCGGCCTTACAACCTGCATGATGCATTGTCCAGCGGAAATAAAACTCAAATAATGTCGCGGCCGCTCTGCGGCGACAATTTAACTTACAAACCTATATATATTTTGTGGGGTTAAAAAAACATGGCCATTTCTCGAGCATGCAATTTAAATGGGTGTGTCTGCTGCTTCTTTTCTTAGTAACTTGGGGCATAAATAATGTCGCTTTAAACTTTTTTTTACCGGCACTTTTAAGCACAATAAACATTTTTAAGAGCTTTGTACAGTGGTATTTGCAATAAGTAATTTGGTTTTAAGAGGTTACAAAGTGTTCAAAATGTGTTGATTTGAAGTGGGAGAACTGACGCTCCTCAAGTAAGTGTTTCACTCTCCCCTTTCAGGTCGCTCCTTGGAATGGGAAGAGATAGGACCTATTTACTCGATTCTGGCTGGTAGTGATGCTGTTGGCGTTGTCATTTCCACCCAAGACCAACACAACTTTTGGGACACTGTATACCATTACTTTTGGCAGGTGACCTGTATCCTTACGCAATGCGACGCATTGCTTATAATGAAGATGAATCGATGAAATACTGCGCAATATTTAGATGATAAATATGATAGAAAAAAATATGAGAGATGCAGGGTGCAAATTCAAGAATTACTAATATCCAAACAATAACACTCCAAGATTCCTCGCGCCGGCTGCCGGCGGTGCAATTAGATTTAAAGGAGTTGCCAGGCTTTTGAGCTAAGACAATCATTCGAAGTGGTATACCCAGGTCTGATGTCCGCAATTGGTGTTGCTTGGGTTCCAAAGTTTAATAAATGGCAGTTTGCTAACGTCAGCTACTAATAGTTGGTATGGGGCATGGACATCCGCATAGGACCTCACTGTCATACTTAATTCTCAATCCTTCGTAACGTGTTCTTCCATCGTCGTTTTTGTTGGCCCTTTCAGAACGCTTGGGGAAAAGAGCCATTGACGCGCGTCGGGAGGGGTCACCTTCGAAGTTCGGGAAAGAGCGGCCCTTTCGAGGCGCTTCACTAGCCCAAGTGGTGACGAAATCCTAGCCTATACGTGGCATGACTTATCTGTAGGATTTGTAGGTAACTGCGGAGGTAGTAATACAAACCACCTTCAAGTATTAATCTTCTTAATTCTATACCGATATGTGCGCCGAGGAAAGGAGTTCACCTGTAATGGATTGGCTCCACTCACAGATCTGGGTTTCAATTTGTAAACTTCGTTTTCGGCTACGACCTAAATAAATTAAGAGCGGCTTCGCGCGGCGTCACATATTCAAGGTCCCATCGCCTATATTTTTTTTGTTTTGTCAAGGATAAACTCCGTAAAAGTTTTGCAAGTCCTTAGTTTGGCGGCGCTAAACAAGATATAGGCTACTGTGAGGATCATGAAATTCCGTACAATTAACACATGTCTGGCAGAAGGTTAAATACACGCAAGTTACAAAGTGGTTACATTCTTTCGTTTCATTTCAGAGCGCAACTCATACTAAAAGATTCTCGGTGACGATTCCTTGTCATGGTCCTTTCAGGCTGTCAATGGGCTTTCTCAGAAGGTTTAGTGACTCTCGCCAGGCTGACGCGAATTCTTCTTTGCTTGCCAAGGGCTTTCAAATACCTGATGCACCTCTTAAGAACACCCTGGTAGGCCCTTTCAGATCCTGTAACACCGGACGCTCCGGCCTTTTAAGCTCGAGGGCCCTTTGACGTCAAATGTGCCCCCTCCGAAACTTTTTCCTGGATCCGCCCCTGCTGAGACCAACAGCTCATCACTTCCTCATACTTCGATGCAGGGCAATAGAACACTTCGATGACTTCAGCGGCCTTAATGACATGACCACTGGTGCTGACCGTCCCTATCTAATTCCGACCGCGAAGCACCACAAGCTGATCAGTTCCCCTGATGACGTCACCACGAACTCTCACCGTTTCGAAGCCGAGCTCATTGGGCAGCGGGTTGATCTGTTCGCGCACAAACTCCACATTGTTGAGCGCTAGACAGAGCTCCTGGGTGAAGTTGAAGGGCCTGGTGGCGCAGGAGTAACCGCACGCCTTCAGGTGGCGGTGCATCTGCGCCACGTAGAAGGTGGCGCTCCTCGTGATGTCATCCAGGACCTGGCGGTAATACGGGCACAGTCAAAAACGATATCGTGAACAGGACTGTACCTGGATAACATCCGGTTGTGTAACAGGTCGACGCGACTACCCGTATACCTACACTTCTTTATGACAGTCTCATAAAGGATAGGCATGCCGAAGAATGCTCCCAAAGAATCTGAAAAATGGCCGGGCCAGGAAAAGACGTGGTCTTGCTCCTAGCTTCACCCTGTTCATGTTATGGATATATTTCTGTGCCATGTTCAGAGTTGTTGACGATTTCTCCATGTCAAAGTGAACGGATTGAGATCTCCGTCCACGCACCTTTATAACAAATTCGCCCTGAAATCTCCGTTACACACACCTTGGTAACAGTTTTCCCATGAAATCTCCGTTACACGCACCCTGGTAACAAATTCGCCCCAAAATCTCCGTTACACGCACCTTGGTAACAAAGCCGTAAGAGCCGATGGCGTCCGGCCAGCCGAGCTGCTTCCAGAACGTCTTGATCTGGTAGAACACGGCCACGGTATCGACAGCAGAACTGCTGTGGTTCACAAACGTGTGCACCTGGAAACACACACCGCGAGTTGTGTTAAAAACATGTGTGCCTAAAGATACACACCGAGAACGATGACACAGAGCCAAGACGAGATCAATAGAAGCGGATACGCTGGAATGTGTCAACAGTACGCATAGTTTATATCAACCAAGATAGCTCAGTGGTTTAATATTTTGCTTCCACAAAAGACACCCTTCTTCCGGACTTGACATTGCGATGAACAGTTATCATTCTGCAGTGAATGGTTTGGTTTAGCTCCAAATCTAATAATAACCGTCGCCGTCCGGCCACTGTCACTAGATTAGGTCTGTCACTGACCTGGGTGGCCTGATCCAGTTCGATGGCCCTCTTGATGCGGTGCATGGACTTGTAGCAGGCGATGTCGAGCCAGCGATTGACGGCGCTGGCGAACCATTGGTAGGCGTCCTGCAGGGGAGGCTCCTCGGTCCGCGTGTCTTCTTCTGGGAGCTGCTCCCGCAGGCTGCAGAGGATCACACACAAAACATTCAGCGAGCGGAAAACACCACTCTGCACAATCAGCTCAGAAAGTCACAACACATACCACATTATTACTGGTTACCAAAGCAGCAGCATTGGCAAGAATCTTTAAATCTGCTCATCAAACACTTCACAAGCCATGTATGTATCAATATATCATCTACAGAGTAATACCGATGGAACAAAATACAAATATCCGCCCAGAAATCCTGCACTGCTCGTCTTCTCATCCCCGCACCCGTCGCCATCGTATGGCCCACTCTCCTTTCTCGGGCGTGTCCGCGCCTCTCACCTGGTGAACAGCTGCACAGCCAGATAGAGCTCGAACAGGGAGGTGCCCATGTCGAGCCCCTCGGGCGTCCCGCCGCCTTCCACCTGTAAACAGCTGCAGCAGCAGATGAAGCTCGAACAGGGATGTGCCCATGTCCGAGCCCCTCGGCGTCCGCGCCTCTCACCTGGTGAAAGATGCCATACAGCCAGGTAGCTCGAACAGGGAGGTATGCCCATGTCGAGCCCCTCGGCGTCCCGGCGCCTCTCACTGGTGAACAGCTTGCAACAGCCAGATACGAGCTCGAATCAGGGAGGTGCCCATGTCGAGCCCCTCAGGCGTCCGCCCGCGCCTCTCACCTGGTGAACAGCTGCTACAGCCAGATAGGCTCGAACAGAGAGTGCCATGTCGAGCCCCTCGGGACGTCCCGCCGGCCTACTTCTACCTGGTGAAACAGCTGCACAGCCAGGTTAGAGCTCGAACGGGAGTGCCCATGTCGAGCCCCTCGGGCGTCCCGCGCCTCTCACCTGGTGAACAGCATGCACCGCCAGATTAGAGCTCGACAGGAGGTGCCCATGTCGAGCCCCTCGGGCGTCCCGCGCCGCTCACCTGGTGAACAGCTGCACAGCCAGATAGAGCTCCGAACACGAGAGGTGCCCATGTCGAGCCTCTCGGGCGTCCCGCGCTCTACCTTGTGAACAGCTGCAAGGGGCCAGAATAGAGCTCAGATACAGAGAGGTGCTCCCCCCAATGTCGAGCCCCGGCGTCCCGCACCTCTCACCTGGTCGAAGACAGCTGCACAGCCCCAGATAGAGCTCGAACAGAGAGGTGCCCATGTCGAGCCCCTCGGGCGTCCCGCGCCTCTCACCTGTGAACAGCTGCACAGCCCAGATGAGCTTCGAACAAGAGAGGTGCCCATTGTCGAGCCCTCGGGGCGTCCCGCGCCTCTCATCCTGGTAACAGGCTTGCACAGCCAGGTAGAGCTCGAACAAGAGGTGCCCATGTGAGCCCCTCGGGGTCTGGCGCCTCTCACTGGTGAACAGCTGCACAGCCAGGTAGACTTCGAACAAGAGGTGCCCAATGTCGAAGCACCCCGGGTCTTGGGCGCCTCTCCCTGGTGAAACAAGCTGCACAGCCAGTAGAGCTCGAACAGAAGAAGTGCCCAAGTGTCGACCCCTCGGGCGTTGGGCGCCTCTCACCTGGTAAACAGCTGCCAGCAGCCAGGTAGAGGCTCGAACAGAGAGGTGCCCATGTCGAGCCCCTCGGCCCGTCCCACGCCTCTCACCTGGTGAACAGCTGCAACAGCCAGGTAGAGCTTCGAACAGAGACGGTGCCCATGTCGAGCCCCTCGGGCGTGTTCGGCCCTCACCTGGTGAACAGTGCACCCAGGGTAGAGCTCCGAACAGGGAGGTGCCCATGTCGAGCCCCTCGGGCGAAGACACGTTCTCGGTGGCGCCCTCTTTATACTCCACCGTCGGCAGCGATCGCGAGATCTCGTCCACGATCGGACCGATCTCCTGCTTCAGCTGGCAACGACATAAAAACACACATTGGTGATGGAAAGCCAGTTTTAAGTGGTAATGAAATGCACAGGTACACAGATAACAGGGAAGTGGATACTTAGGCTCACGGGTGTCGCCACGGGAGGGGGGACATACAGGTGTTTGCCCCCCCCCACATAAGGCTTATGTTAAAGCCCTGCTAATCTGGTAGGCCGGAGTGATCCTGGGGCACCTCCCGGTGACGACGCTCCTTCTAAGACAAATAATGAGGCTAAAATTTAAAATAAGCTTTTGAGCTCAAACTTAAAACGTAAAATGAGCGTTTCAGTACGACTGCAAAAGTTTGGAACAGGCGACTTTGTGTTGCAAGCAGGGCTGCGGAGTCGACATAATTTTAGCAACTCTGAACTCCGACTCTGCCTCCAGCCTGAAAAATAAGACACCGACTCCGACGACTAACTCCGGCCTACACTTAACTCCATCCGTTCTCAAACCGCATGCTAGAAAGCAATATCTGCCATCAGGCACGCAGACAATATTTTGTTTATCAAGGGGGAGGACGTCAGTGGTATAATCATATTTCGCTCCCCAGCCATATGTAGTTGAGGGGGGGGGGGGTCGTCAGAGAATCACATTTTATATAATGTAAATGTGTTTGCTCAGGGTACATGGCTCCTGTAGCACCGCTTGGTTACGTCCCTGTCTGCAATGCCATATATTTTATAAGTTTTTCTTTATTCTCAAAGGGTCACCTTGATTATAGGCCATTTTGAAAGTTGTCTAAAGAAATTAACCATACGGGGTATTTTGAGCTGAAAAAAGTGACATTCGTTTGGACGATAGGTGGATATCCGTCAAAAATGGTAATGTTTTTCATTTCTCTTTCATTATCATGGCAATAAACAAACTTCATGTCAATGCATGACGGCATGCATATGGAAGCTATTGCCCACAATAATGACGGACTTTAGGCATATACACGTACTACGCAGGTTGCTTATAACGTAAATTACAGTAATGATTGGTACTAATGGCAGTGGTTACGGTTAATTTGCGGCAGAATCTGCGTATGACGCGATTCTGACGTCAACAGGTATGATTTCATACTACAGCCGAAGTTTCGGGATTTTTTCTTCTTCTCTGGAGGAACTTTGTCTTCTGCAAGGGGCCTTCTAGTCCTGTGTCGAAAGTACTTAGCGTAGAAAGGCAATTATTTCGCTACAACGCATGTCTTTATCTGCTCTACAAATCTGCCTATCTCTGTTAAATACCGTATGTTAAAGGTTGAGCTTTAACAGTATGGATAACAGTGCTACGCCGCCCGAGCACGGGCGTGTCGTGCCAGCCGCGCGTCCAGCCCAGTCGCGCTCGCCTGCAGTCGGCGGAACCCGCGAAACGGGCACCGAGCGGCGAGCGCATCCAGCCGCCGCCGGCCCAGCTCGTGTTTAGCTGAGCACTTCAAAAATCACAGGACATAATCAAGTTGTAGCTGATACCTATGAGCCTGCGATCGCTTTTGTATCGGTGAGCCAAGGTCAGGTTCGTTGCTTGGCCTTCCCATTATAAGTCAACGAGAAAATAGACAAGTGTTTACGTATAAGCGAATACGCATTAGATCAGTATATTTATGCTAAAATTATGTTATTATAGCTCATTATTGATGAACCAAGAACAATACAGACTCATTTGTTTATCGTTTTTTTGGGCGCGCCGACAACTAAGGTCACTTTGCGCCCAAACAATTCAGGCTCAGTGACCCCTACAAGATCAAGTGAGGTCCTCTGAAGTGACCAACACTTTTTCTCCAATAATTCTTGATAGCATAACATGAGGATAAGAACGTGAGACTGGCACCACTGTGTATGTCTCGTCGAGACCAACATTGCGCGGCACGGCATACCTGGTTGATGGTTCACCACATAACCTTAAAATACCTTGACATAAGGTCAAATTTTGAATTTGACTTAGGATAACCTGGTCACGATGGTATGATTCGAATCCCCTTGACGAAACGATCACGACGTCATTAAACTGGACGCCGGGTGAACATAAGAGTCGGTGCGTCCAAAACCCTTATCGTCATTAGATGACGTCAGTCATTGCCTTATCTTCATCAGGCGAAAATATACAGCCAGATGAGTAAGCCACTCATTTCCGTTCGAAAGAGGTGTTAAGTTAACCTGCGTCGGACCGGTGCTCGGTGCCACCTCCCTTAGGCCGGGGGGGAGGGCGTTTCGACGCCCCGACCGTCTAACTCGGCTCCTATGGGACTTAGACATAAACCAAAAACACCGTTCGAGAGCTCGTCAAAGGGATATGGAAACTATTCCGGTGAAAACATTATCAGGTCAATATGAAGGTCAGCAGAGGACATCAAAGGTCAGATTTTCCAGATTAACGACTTAGCTCCAGGGGCAGATACCCCCAATTATCTCGGAAACTGTGATAGCTAGGAGCAAATGAAAAAAAACGAAGGCTAATAAGATTTGCAATCGCCAACATGTCCTCAAATTTTAACTTAGGTCAATAGTTTGGGCTCCAGAGGTCATCGAAGGTTAAAAAGGGTATTTTTCGCCAAAACTGTTTTCACGTATAACTGTTAGCTTAATTGAGATACGGAAGTAATTGTGACACCATCGTGTTTGTCTCGTCAAGGCGCTTTGAATCATGCATATGATTACCAGGTTAGGTCAACCTAGAAATGTGACCTCGGGTCAAGGTCAAGTGCTGACCCAATGAGGTCATGTTGCACATTAGGAGACGCGTCTCGACGAGACAAACACATTGGTGCTATTGTAACTTCTTTATCTTGATTGTATCGATAGTTATCGACAAAAATGTGTTCGTGACCTCGGATGACCTCAGCTGTCCTGTAGGGATACCAGAACAAAGACTGTGCATTGGTCTTCAAGAATGGCCTATGATAACATGATGCAGAAGGAATTGGGCTGATATCATGCGTATCCTCAGAATGGAAAGCATTTGAATATTCCCCCATTCACTTATAATAGAGAGTTCAAGAAATTGAACTGACCTTAGGTCGCCGATATAAAAAATACGAGATAAAAGAACTGTAGGTAGTAATGCTGTCATGAAATCAGGTACGGACGAAACCGACCAGCCTAAAAATGTGGCTTTGGTAGGACCGCAAACTTTTTTAGGTGGGGTCACATGACCTGGCCTGGTGACCTGACCTGACATAAACTGATGTAAAAAACAGCGAGAGCTGTACACAAGATGAATGAATAGGTACTGAAAATTCGGCGGCTACACGCCACCGTTTTCCCAATATCCAGGAAAAACCTGAAGGGAGAGGGGCGTCTAAACGCCCCCCCCCCCGGCCCGGCGCGGGTTAATGCCTCCCATGCCTTGCCCTATGCCGACTATTTCTAACCAACCAAAGTACGTCGCCATTGCCAAAATATCGACTCCGGGTCCGGAGTTCGGTAAGATTTAGCGACTCCGGACTCGGAGCAAAACTGCCCGACTCCGACTTCTACTTCGACTCCGCAGCCCTGGCTGCAAGTGCTGTGAACAGCACTGTTTACATCATGGAATCATGGAACACAGCGCACTCATTCTGAAGCTTTTAGTCACCGTGCATCATGTCACCGGTTTTTCGAGCGGTTAAAATGCCTTCCCGGGTCATGCTTGGCTAGCCAACCAAATCACACCACCATGACTCTACAATTACATATGCAACGGAATTCCCAAGTCCCGTGCACCATGTCTCATTCGCAGATCATGGTGACATTAACTGAAGCTCACCAGACAACAGCCGATTGGACAGGACACCATTTGGAAAACGACGCATCGCACCGGAAACTACAAACAGAACAAATAGCCCTCAGCAGCGGAACTGCAGTTCCAGCAGCCGGCGCCGCTCACCTTCTCAGCGAACTGTAGGTAGGCGATGGAGAAGTAGTTGATGCCCAGGATGCGGCTGAAGATCTGGTTGTAGCTCTCAAGGCCTCGCTTCACGTCCGCGTACAGCATGTTGATGAGCAGCATCAGGCTCTGACAGCGGGCGTCCTGGCCAGGCTGCTCCTCGCTCTCACGCTTTGTCGACGCGTACACGTGACGGTACCTGGCGTGGTGTGGAGACAATACATATCATATACGTATTTATAGACATTAATTAAGGTCACATAAAACGAGCCTTCATGCGAGCCCGTGGTATAAATAATCGCACACAGTCTGAAAAATAATCATGTCATGCCAACTTAGAACATCAGTTTCGCAACTCCGCTCTATCCCATTCCTAATCAACGGACATAAAACAGCGGACGCGACTGGTACATACCAGTCCTCGTTCCCGTGTCGCAGTGCTGTCAGGATGTACCGCTTCGGGTTGGAGACCTTCTCCTCGTTCGGCACGGGCGGCACCGGCGCGTCCAGCTTCTGCGAGACCCGCCTGACCAGCTCCGGGAACTCGGACAGCAGCACCAGACACCTGGCAGTGAGGATTAGAGAGAAATGCAAAATTCAGCGCACTGCGCAACCATAATTCGGAATTGAAATTAAATGGGACGGATACCGCTTCTCTACGCTGGTTATGGAAAGGAAGGAAACGGGACAAGTTGTATCTGCCTCAAAGTGAATGTGAGTGTACTCGCCCTCAGCGGGCAAGCCAAAACAAAACATTGGCACATTCGAGTTCATCACCATGTCATTGACCTGGGAACATTCGACATCTGGGACATTGCCGTCACAATAGATAATGTCCGGTCGCCATTTGAAAAGTTGGACGAGATAATGTTCATTGCTGACACTACTCTAAGTGTACAGGGTGGCCTGACCTGAGCAGGTACTCGATGCTGTAGAAGGTCGCCGTGCTCTGTGAGTTGAACATGTGCCGGTGCATCTGTATTGTCTCGTAACAGTGGTCCGTAAACCGCTGGAACGTGTCCAGAAACCGCGACACCTGAAACACGGGGCATACACGCTGCGGTTATACCTGCTAAATGACAGCATATACACATACGCACGCAGTGATTTTTGTCCTCTTCCGCAGTAACTGATTTGCATGATAACTTATCCCAAAATAGGTTGCATAACTTATCGAAATCAGTTTGATGGTAAGAGTCTGAGTCGATAAAATATGACAAGGCAGCTGCCGGTGGAAAAACGAACAACGAAACGCTGAACATTGTTAAAGATACGCATTACGCACGCGACAGTATTTTGAGCCAGTTAACTGTGCTCGAACCGTCTGCACTGTACCAGTAATGCAACAGACAGCACGATACACTTACCGTTGAAAGTTGGAAGATGACTAATTACTCAATCCCCCCGCACACGCCTTGAAAAACATTCCTCTCGGGTTTCTCTGGCGGCGCCCGGCGCCGGACAGCCCGCGAGGAGTTCCCTCTGCCTCACATCCGCCACCTCCCCTCCCTCCCTCCCCCTCACCCGGCTACTCACATCCTTCGCCGTCACATCGCCTTCCAGCAGACACTGCTTGATGTTCTGCAGCTGAGTGAACAGGAACTTGTAGTCGAGCGGCGCGGCGCAGTGCACCTCTGCGTACGCCGACCAGGCGGCCACCAGCACCTCGGCGCGGCTCAGGTTGCCCCAGACGGCGTGCTGGGTGAGCAGCGCGCGGCCGGCCGCCGGCAGCTGCTCCGCCTGCCACGTGTGCGGCTCGCCGGCGAACTGTCGCCGCGCCGCGCCCACCACGGCCAGCTGCAGCCGCTCGTGGCGATGCACGTGCTGCTCGCGCTGCGCCGCGCCGCGCACGTTGTGGAAGCGCAGCGCCAGCTGGACGACACCACGGTCCTTCTCGGCGCGGCCGGGCCGCTCCTTGCCGCCCTGGTCCCGCGAGCGCCGCTGCAGCTTGTACGCCTGCTCCACGCCCATGGCCGGGATGTCCTGCGCGGGGAGGGCAGGGCGCGTCAGGGAGAAGGCAGGGCGGGGTCATGGCAGGGGTCAGACCCAGTGAGGAGAGTGGGGATACCTTCCCTGCATTCCTATCTTGAATCAGCTTATAAAATTTGTATTGCACCAATGCTATCAGCTCAGCATGACTGACCATTATCGCGTCTGATTATCTCACACCTGAGTGAACATCAAACAGGCGTCCTATTGACGATGTAATTCCCCGTCCCGATCTACCCTGCACCAACGGTCTCGAACTTCCGCTGCTCTTCTGACCCTACTGACCTTCAGCTGGATCTGCACGTGCCCCAGCGTGTCGTGGCTCTTGCCCTTGGCCACCTCCTTCATGTAGCGCGATATACCCTTGAGGTCCTTGATGTCGCTGACCTTGCCGATCCTCTGCGCCAGGTTCTCCTCCATGTCAAAGTCCCAGACCTCGACCTTCAGCACGTCCGTAGTGCGGTCTTCCAGAGCGCTGGCGACACGGCAAAGAAGAGATTAGCTCAGTATAGGACACCTTGAGCTTGATTGTCATACAAATGTCTGTGTCGAGTTCCTAAAAAAGCGAACTGCATCAACAGCCGATAGTTAACAGATATTCGCCGTAAAACAACGTATAAGATCTATCCACCGACTCAACCGCAAAGCACAATACCACCGAGCGTCAGCAGGTGCTGATGTAAAACGCTAGACGGTACCTCGGCAATCGAGTCCCCCGCAGTATCGGTCTCCAGTGGAGACCACCAGACACTCCCACCAGACACTCACTCACTCTCCACCAGACACTCACAGTTTGAACGTCTCGTTCCAGGCGGGGTTCAGCGTGCGCTGACACACGTGCGTCTCCCGCCTCTCCTCGTTGTTGATGAAGAGCATGCAGTACGGATCACTGAGCCCTGCCGGTCGTCACGATAGTTAGATGGAGCGGTCACTGCGGTGGCCACGATAATGATGGAACGGTCACTGCGGTGGCCACGTTAATGATGGAACGGTCACTGCGGTGGCCACGTTGATGTAACGGTCACGGTGGCGGTCATCTGGTTAATTAGTAGAAGACAGTTAACGTATGACACTGTCGATTTTTTAATATCTTTTGAGATTTAACGGGCACAAGGTAACCCTCGGCAAGAAGTGCTCAAATTCACAAAGAAATACTGCATCATGGGAGGCATTGGGTTTCTTTTAAAACTATACAAAATTCACTGCATCCAATTTTCGTGACTTTCCAAAATACTGTTTTTAGGTAATTATATGATTGGATTATCACCTTCACCTAAGTTTCAAATAATTCGAAACATTTTTGTTTAATGCGCGATTAGCGTTTAGTACTTACCATCCCTCCAAAGTAACTTAGACAGACCTAATAGTGTGAAACCCGACATAATAAATCAGAATGTTTAAAACACAACGCATTACGAACAGCGGTAGGTAATGGTATAACCTATGATTAGACAGTAGACACAGCCCATTAATTCTTAAAAAGGCTTGGCTAAGAACAAACACTCATTTTGTGCATGAAATGCAACCAATAGTTACTAAAAAACACATCGATTCTTCAGCGAAGTTCGACGTTACGTAATAACACTAACACGTCCCGATAAACACGCACGCACCTCGCTTATTTCATCGAGCCCGTGAGCAGGCTCCCGACATCATGAAGCACAAACTTGGCTGCCCTCAGTAAACAGACTGGCTGGTGTGCCCGCTAGACGGCGCCGCCACTGCAGGTCTGCTGCAGCCTTCCCCTGACTCTGACTCTGACTCGAGGAATCGGCACTCACCATTGACGTCCTTCGCCTTCAGACCCTTGGCGCCGACCACTGTACAGCTGAGGCATATGTCTGGAGACTGAAACAACGCGATGCACGTCTCAGGAGAAGAAGAAACAAATCGTATTATCGGGTCCGACGAAAACCCCTTCCTGGTTCATCAGTCATCCTTGGTAGAACAGTCAGTTTTGTGTGGAAATATTGCAATGCAAATTAAACATGAAGCTTATTTACTAGGACACTGGACAGCCGTAAGCTGCACTCATTTCACATTTACAAAACATGATAAGTCACTCTCTCATCTTGGATTCCACAAGACTACAGCATTGTCACCGGGTCCGCCCTACCAGCCGGCGTAAGGCGCCGCCCGTCCACCATACAACACTCACGCCCAGGTTCTCCAGCTTGGTGAGGCAGGCGGCCTGCTGCTCGTCGCTGGGACTGAACAGCTCGCGCAGCAGCAGTTCGATCTCCTTCACCAGCTCAGCGGAGGGCGCGTCACAGCCGAGCGGATGGCGAGCAGCGTACAGCGCATCCACATACAGCTCCTCCGCCTGACGAACAGACACACACACACACACAGGTGTAGTGAGAAACACAGGCCATTGGTGGATCCAGAACGGTGGTTAAAGGGGCCTTTTTGGGAGGCAAATTCGAAAAAGTCTCACACAATCCTGAAATTTCGTCGGATTTCGCTTGCTTATGCAAGCGAAATCCGAAATCCGCTTGCTTATTTATAGCTGATAAAAAAAAAGTCCTTGGTAAAAATTTGTTAGATTTTCTTCTATATCAGGACATGTGTCAATTTTGCGCCGATTTCCGGCGATTTGGGGGCTCATGGCCGCTTTGCCCCCTGAATCCGCTAGTGACACGGATATATATATGCATTACGTTCGACCCAATTTTCGGACGGACACACACAGATGCCGTGGAAGTTACAAAAACACACACACACACACAAACACGGTGTCACACTGCCAGATATAGAGGCTACAGCTCCTCCGCCAGCCCAGATCGGTTGACGCCGTGTCACATACACGCACACAAATAGGTACACAAGGTCAGCAGACACAAGTACAGACACAGGTCACAGACAACAGGTCACAGACACAGGTCACAGACACAGGTCACAGACACAGGTCACACACAAGTCACAGACACAGGTCACAGACACAGGTCACAGACACGGTGCACTTTAAGCGCTGAAGTTATCTAAACTCGCGTTTTACACCAGCATGCACACCACACATCGCAATGTCTTTCCAAGTTGAGGAAAGTGGAGACAGACAGCTCAAAGTAGATCAATTCCTTGAATTTGATGATAATCAGTTGTTAAGCATGCATGAATTCTGGATAAAAAATAAACTTGCACCGGTTCCAGAAGCTCCAGTTGTCTGAGCAAACGACAAGGAACGCAAAGCTTGCAAAACATTACAAGCTGAATACCGAAGTCCTACCAAACTCAAATCCAATCGGGCAGCAGAAGATACAAAAAAGCGTCCTTAACCACGTGGCCGACAATGGTGCCACGTGCCGCCGACACAATCAAGTGCGCGCTGGGCACGATGGTCATCTCCAACACCGGCGACGCGGCAACACAGATTACCGGCGTCCCGAGCCGTCGGCGAGCACTGCTCCTTACCTGCGCGCCACCCATGACGCGGACGCTCTGGCCCCCTCGCCGCACATCGCGCCACCACCGCCGCTGCCGCCAGACTGGTCACCGCCGTCGGCACCGACGAAACCAACTTCCGACGTCGACGGCGACGGCGCGGCTTCGGTATTAATAGACCTCGAGGCAGAACACTGCCACGCGGTCGAGCGCGCAACACGGACAATAAAAACGCCCCGACCCGTGCACAAACACGCCGAGCGCGGCCATACCGGCGAGGGGGCATGTCGCAGTCTCGAGTGCTGCTTGTACATGGATGAGATATACTACGCATGGATCGGAAACTCGCCTTCTGCGCCTTGTACCATGGGCGACAGCGCCGGCCACATGGGTTCCTGTATGTCGTTCTATGATAAGCCGCGGCAGTTTCCTGTATGTCGTTTGGTCGGCCACGGGCGGGAGGTTTCCACTCCAGTTGTCATCCATGGCTTGTATTCAGGAGGTAAGGTCGGAGGACGCGAGGCGATACCAGCGCTGGTCTCCGAGGTGATACCAGCGCTGGTCTCCGAGGTGATACCAGCGCTGGTCTCCGAGTGAGACCAGGATGGGGAGGAGACGGGAAGTGGGCGTGGTCTCTGAGTGTGTCGGGGCGGATCGGAGGGGAGGCGGAATGTTGGCGAGGCCGCCAGGTGGGACTGCAATGCGTTCAAGGTCACTGGTCAGATGAAGCCAGCGAGCCGGGCAGACCGGCCTCAGTCGTTTAGCCGGGACTGTTGGACCGTTAAACTTCGTCTCCTAAAATTCTGCCGGCGACCATGGGTGGAGAGTGCACCCCGCAGCCCGGCCGTGCCGGACATTTTTTTTTTTGCAAGCTCCTAGTTTTTATTTGTAAAATTACAGAAATGCACTTATGATCCCAGCTTAAAAATGCGTACTCGATACGACTATCTGTGAACAAACATGGGTAAAATAAAACCTTTTGAAGTTTTGCTTTCAATCACATGCCGATTCATATCCCAGGCCCAATTCTCAATCACAGTTTACAGTAGTGTTTTAGGGTGTAAATGTCCTTTCGTGTTAATCGCGTCTTGATTTATCGCTTCTTTACCTTTGACCTTGGTCATATTTGAAAATACTTCGCAATCTTTTGTCGGGTAAACATGCCGTAAATAAAACATCAGTTTCCTTAACTACATATTTCGTTTTATCATATATTAAAATCGTGTTTTTTATGCGTAATTTTACGAACATAATTGCCGCGACGGGTCTACAGCCTCTGGGGGGGGGGGGGGGCAGCGGGGACCATGGCCTCCCCCTGAGCAAAACCAACTTTACACTATACAAAATGGGATTCTTGCTGACGACCCGATCCTACCCCCCCCCCCCGTCAACAACATTTGTCTGAGAAACGAAACTTGATTCTATTACTGACCTCGGGCCTCAGCCGGGGCAAATTTGAAAACAGTTATCCACCCATGCCGGTGACGAAGTGCGCAATCGGATGGTGAGGTCAGGACCCGCGAACAAGCTTAGCTTAGCATGGGTCCTCATCTCAGAAATCCATTCCATCAAAGTTGGCAGGAGCAACTTAACACTTTTCGAATTAAAAGAGAACGAGAGAACAAGATGATGATGATTTGTGTTAAGGGCGCCGCAGCTACTAGGCTATGTGGCGCACATGCGAGAGCGAGAGCGAGAGCGAGAGCGAGAGCGAGAGCGAGAGAGAGAGAGAGAGAGAGAGAGAGAGACGAGAGAGAGGAGAGAGGAGAGAGAAGAGGAGAGAGGAGAGAGGAGAGAGGAGAGAGGAGAGAGGAGAGGGGAGAGAGGAGGGGAGAGAGGAGAGAGGATGAGAGGAGAGAGGAGAGAGGAGAGAGGAGAGAGGAGAGAGGAGAGAGGAGAGAGAGAAGGGAGAGAGGAGAGAGGAGAGCGGAGAGCGGAGAGCGGAGAGCGGAGAGCGGAGAGCGGAGAGCGGAGAGCGGAGAGCGAGGAGCGAGAGCGCGAGAGAGAGAGAGACGACCAAACCCACCGTACCGCTTGTGTAAACCGCTGCTCCTGCTTCTCGTTTCCCTCTCCGAGCGATAGCACCTCGACATCGAGCATTTCGCTCCAGGAGCCGACGCTGAGACATTCGTCATCACGCGGCACGAAGGGCAGCTCCAGGCCGAACACCACGTCCGACTGCGACTTCAGCAGCCACGGTATGACGCGGTCAACCCTGTCCAGCGCCTGCTGCACCAGCTCAGAAGTGGTGTTCAGACCCCGTTTCACGCGCAGCGAGACCCGGCTCCAGGAGATCACCCGAGGAACGGCGCCGTCCGAAGGAGGATCGGCGGGCGAATCGTCGAGCCTGATGACCGGCGGATCAGCGGACGGGGACGGTGTGGACGGTGACGCCATGTGGTGACCGGGCTGCACCACCAGGCCATCCTTCACCCGTGCTGAGGCTGATGACGAGGAGCAGTACCAGGAGGACCTCATAGAGACACCCGACGCATGTCCAGTGTGCTCACACGCCTCCGTGCCGCTCTCCACCAACTCCTCGCGGAGAGGCAGTTTGAGTCTGTGCATGGCTGGATCACAGGGTTGGCTCACGGGTTCACAGGCGTTGGTATATCACTGCAGCACCATCAGCGTCGGTTGAGTCCACGCTTATGCGACTGAGTGGTGCGCTCGGCGTCAGGCGGGGGCGTTTTCCACGCCGGTGTATCGCTTACAACGCTCCGTACGACTGACGTGTCAGAGTTCTCCGGCGAGGCTTTTAGTCACAGCACGGTGTGCGGTTCAGGCCCCCGCCCACTCTGTCCACTGCACTGCGGCGACACTGCAGACCGACTAGCTGTCTTCCGCCATCTGCGGAGATTCACGGAACACTGCCGTTCATTCAGTCCGTCCTCCGCTGAAAAACCTCCTTCCTCCGATGACGTAGCCCCCGGTATTTCCCGGGTCGGGCGGGATAGTGGGACGGTGCCGGGACCAGCCCGCGGCCGGACAGTCCTGCACACTGATGCAGCTCACACGCTGTGGCCGGCCCGGCCCGCGGCCCGGGCGTGCACTCGTCACACCCGGGAAACCCCGTCCGGCTGTCCGGTCTGCAGTACACAGTAATTGCCGCTGCTCCGCCGCCCGTCCCGTCCCGGCAGCGTGTTTTGGTTTAGCAGCCAAGTTAGAGGAGGCTAGTACTTAGGGAGACATAAGCCAATCAAAAATATAGATATTGCTTTGATTTTGGGGGGCTGTTTAGGCGAAAATCACGGCTGTTCAGGCGACTAACTTTTGGTTTAGGTTCGTTTTGTGTTGCATTTGTATAGGTTGTTCTGAGTAAAAGAAGTATATTACGGAAAACTATTCGGAAACTGCCGTTTACCGCATTATAAGCAAAGCTAATAAAAGCATGTTTTGGATGAAATTATATGATCAGTGCTTCTGTAGGTGCCTACTAGTGATGTCATCTTTAAAAAAAAATCCTCACCAATCCAATGCCGAACAGGAGGCATTTTTTATATTAAATAAACTTGATAATGGCTTAGCGCCGAAAGCTTGTTTCCTATATTAGTTATATATTTGTCAAATATTAAATATCTTTGACATGTGTAAGATCATTATTTCTTACTCTTAAACCCTATTACTGTCGGGGGGGGCGAATCGATCCCCCTTGAGGTTTTTCGCGTATGGGTCATTCATAACTCAACTCAGAATCTTCAAACTTGCTGAACTTTTCCTAAACATTTGATTCCGCACGAATGGTATAACTTTTTTCCAAATTAAAACATCATTAGGAGGGATCCAAGACAGTTTTTAGGGGGGCGTGTTCGGCGCGTTTTTGAACCACAATCTTTGTATGGTTGCACCTCGTGAGAGTTGGGTGTTGAAGGGAATGTTAGTTAAAAACAGACATCTTGTAGAAAATTTGATTGTTCTCTCAGATGGCAATCTCGAATTTCAAAAATTTTTGAATTTTGAAAATCCTAATTTTGAAAATTTTTTTTTCAAAAACGATACATTTTTTTTTTTTTTTTCATAACGTTTCATAAAACGGAAATTATATGTAAGAGAAAACATGCCAATTAATATGTTTTGAAAAGTTTCCAGGCTTGATATCTAAATATTTGGATGAACCTGACGTCCAGGTCATGCTAACCTTCCAATACAAATATATGGGGTAAAAAATACAAAACAAGGGTTTAACACATTGGTATCAATCCAATTTTTCAGTATCAATGTCATCTTAGGCCATTCTTTGTGAACAGGATTAAATTTTTTTTAGTCAGTGACCTTTTGAAAGGTCATTCAAGGTCACGAGCACTTTTTTATCAATAACTCGTGACAGGAACACCATAGAGACTCGCAAATGGTCTCAAAACGTTTGTCTCGTCAATACGTCAATACGCATGTTTGTATATGCAGTTTGACCGACTTATGTCACCTTGACCTTGACCCGGGGTCAAATTTTCGATTTGACAAAATTGGTATGATTCGAACCGCAACGACGAGAGAAACACGATGGTATCAAAATAAGTGCTCTATATGTTTTAGATGAAAAAGTTATCATCGAACAAACTTTTGCTGAAAAACAGTTTTTTAAACATTTGTTGACCTCTTCAGCCCAAACCATTGACCTGCGGTTATTTCTGATGCCATAGTGGCGAAAGACAATTAAAACTGCTTTACAACACTTTCTTAGGATTCCTCCTAGCTGCCATAGTTTCCGAGATAATGGCAAGGTTTCCTGAAAATATCATGTTTTGATAAATATGACGTCATTTGACCTTGAAGATAGTGACCCAAGGTCACCAAAATCTGACAAAATAGAGTTCATTGCCGACCCTAACCACATACCAAGTTTCATGTTTCTTATGGCAGCCGAAATCTGAAGGGGGGCCGAATAAGCCCGCCCCCGACAGATTCGTATACTTTTCATCCCTCCAGGAATAGGGTTAAGAGGCATTTTGGTTGATCAAATACCGACCGATTTGGGTTGAAGCCAAAAATTTCCAAAATTTAACCAATTTTGAAATTGTAGGTGGTGATGGTGGTGGTGATGGTGGTGGTGATGGTGGTGGTGGTGTCTGTATATGTGTATTGTTTAATGCATGCAATGCATAATTTTAAGCATAGGCGGATCCAGAACGGGTGATTTTGTCGGTTTGGGGGGCCAAATCCCAAAAAATATCGTACATTTCTGAAAATTCATCGGATTTCGATTGATTATGAATCAGTGACTGATTTAAAACAAACTTTCCTTTGTAAAAGTTGTTTAGTTTTACCGCAATCTCAGGAAATGTGACAAATTTGCGACGATTTTGGGTGGTTTGGGGGGGGGGGGCATGGTCCCCCCTCTGGATCCGCCCATGTTTTTAAGGACCTCACTTGACACTCTTGTGAGCAATATTTTATATCTTGATATAAAAATGATGTGTTATTTTAAGTATTTATATTAATTGATTGAATTTCGAGCAAATTAAGCATCAATTTGCTGGATAGGAATAAGAATGTTTAAAAATGTGAAGAAAAGGTGAATTGTTAAGATTAGGCTGATCGAAAAAGAGTCCAAAAATGCATTAGCCTGACAAAGTTTGGTTACCGATTGACACCATGCGTACCTACAGGCTACGCAGCGCATAAGCGCATACATGTTTAAAGGGACACTGCCACCAGGGATCATAAGACCTTTTTCCACTTTATTGGAGGTGGCAATGCAGTTTGATACATGAGGCTAAGTTATATTGCAGAATTTTTATTCATAAGCTTGAAAATGTCCTCTAAGTATACCAAAATCACGTTCAAAACTTCGTAAGCGTTCCACGCAAATAAGTGCTTACCTGGTTGAGCCGTAAAATAAACACGTAAACCCATCCCTTTTCTTCCGTAATCTCTGCAAAGATTGATGGGTCCCAAATAGCGGAAAAGGCTAAATTTGGTTCATGAACTTAGTGTTACTTACTCAGTTCATGGCAAATCAGATATAATGCGATTGCTTAATGACTCGGGCATCCACTGTATCATTCAAATAAAAGTTTTGACTCCAATCGCCCCAAATACAAGGTTGAGGGATGAACCCCCCCGGTCGGCCATTTAAGCACTCAAAATAAACAGTTAAAAGGTATGGCAGACATAATTTCTTTGGCAACGTCATGGAAATCAGTTGAAGATTGATGACTTAGAAAACATTTGTATTATAGGCGATATGATCGGTCTGATGACCGTATGCATCGTCCTGCTTCAACTAGTTGATCGAAATCCCTTGGTCTGTTTATAATTTAGTAGCAGTGTTGGAAAATTTTCGACGATTGCAGCGCACATGATCGACAATTGCCACCCACTTTGTTTACACCACGTGTTTACGTTGTGCATTGTTTGTATTCAGAGCGCAATATATGCCTCATTTTTGCATTTATAGAGCGAAATGTTTTCTTCTTTTGCATTAGGACCAGAATTGCTAGTGCTGATATAATCTGAATGTAATTAATAACAAAGCTTATCAATTAGCCTTATTAATATACAAAATTCGTGAAAAGTGGGATAATAACGTTCGATAAATATTGTTGCATCGCTTCCATGCTCCAGAAAATTATTAGAAGACATTCGAAAAGGTCTTATGATCCCTTTAACATTATATTTGAGTTGAGATAGCCATATTGCGTGCTTGGCATTGCAATTATGTATGGTATAAGTTAAAACAACCACCAAGGTCGAATCACAGAGAAATTCGAGTTTGGTTTTGACATCCGTAACATCCCCAGTCCCCAATGTATTTAAATAGGGGGGGGGCCGTGAGCCAATGTTGTAGTCTCTCTTTGCTAAATGTTTATTACAGTCGACTTGTTTTACCTTTGGCAATACATTAGCCATACACTAGTCATAACTTTAATGGCTAGCGTGAAGGTTTAATTTTTTTCCCAAAATTCTTCATATGACGTCATCAGCCCAAATATTAAAACGCATTTTTCATGAAATTGAGCAATGTTTGTAAAAAAAAACAAATGTCATAATCGTGTTCAGCATCAATTACTTCATATTTTGCACCACAAACGGCGTACAATTGATAATTTTTTGGAAGGTGGCAGTGTCCCTTTAAAGCAGGAAAGAATGTGTGAAAGTCCAACGTATCGGCCATAAAGTGCAGTTTCGTCACGTGCCGTCATTTTGTTAGGCCCATGCCTTTCCCGCTACACTGCACTGTGACTGGCAAGTACCGGCATCTCCGTGTTAATGTCCGCTGGCTGGTGAGCCGGCGGCTGACCCAAGGTTCACATAGATGGCTGGCCTTGATAGAAGGGCACCTTGCCGTCGGTCAGTGGCCACAGCCCACCAGACGGGCCAGAGCCAGCGACGGGGTGAGAACAGAACATCCAAGGTGACCGCAGAACGAGTCACTGCCGGCTCACTGCAGCTGGGTGCAATGGATTGACGCGTGAAGACGTGTTAAAGCAGGCTAGGCAGGCAAACACAGCTTGATCCAGTTCCAGGCAGTAGAAATTAAGATATGTGTGATAGCAGGCTGTAATGGACATGGGACCAGGGGCGTGGGAAGTGCTTTCAAGTTGGGAAGGGGGCGAACTTTTTGGCGGACTGAAGGTAGGAAAAATGATAGCTAAAAAAGCGATATATCGCTGTGGTCGCCACCCGTTATATCGCCAACAGGATTTGTCGCCGAATATCGCCACCAGATATATCGATTAATCTATCCCGGATATATCGCCACCCATTCTGGATGCGTCAATGCCGGCGACTGCCTTGATCCGGAATTTCGTTGGTGACCACTTTTTTTTCTGCACAATTCCTGGCCGACTTTTCCTCTGCTGAACGGCAGGGGAGCAGAGTGGACATCATACATCTATAATGACGCGTTTTGCTTAAAAAAGACAATGAAAGTTGAAACACCGTGTGCCATGCCAAAAAGACTGAATGTTGTTTACTCTGTGGCGCGTAGTAATATTTCATGAATAGTAGCATTTACCTCAAAAAGCATTACAACATTGTGACCATATGAGTATTTTATCTACCTGTGATTTGTGACGCAATAAATAGCTCCATAACGTTACGGACGAACAACTATATACCTATAACAGGTGTGGCGCTGCATTTAGTTCAGTGGTTTTCCAGGGTGGCCTGACGAAAGTCGAATTTTGGCAAAAGTAAGCGGATGTTAAAGTAAAGGCACAATTTAATCCATAGTAAGTAAAAAGTTCCTAAAAGTTGGCGGGTAAAAGTCGACGTTGGGAAAGTCGAACGGTAAAAAGTCAAAACGGATGCAAAGTCAATTGACCAATAAGTCAACCAGGGTAAAAAGTCAACAGTCAAGAAGTCCGACATGGCAAAAAAGTCGACGGACCAAAAGTCAAACGGATAAAAAGTCAAATGACAAAAAAGTAAACAGGGTAAAAAGTCAACAGTCAAAAAGTCGACATAGAAAAAAGTCGATGGACCAAAGCCCTTTGGAAAAATGGTCATTGCTCAGATGTACTATGATGTCGAAAAGCCACCCGCGTACAACATGCGCGGAGAGATCGAGATCACATACTTCGTCAGTATTAAGTGTCTCGATATTATCGGTTGTCCCACTGATGCTGTTGCATACACCCACGGACCCAAAGTGATCCCGCCCAAACGCGGACCATATCTCTTGGAGCCTTTTCGACCCCAGAGGTCGTCATTCCCGGCAGTTCCATGGTTAAAAATATCGCTATGACTGTAGTGCCAGACGGTCGATTGGGTCAAGTGGTATGGTAAAACAAGAGCTGTAAAAGCCACATATTTTTACCATATATTATAAACCTCGGCAGCCGTAGGCTGCATGTCACCACACAAGTAGGCGTGTGTCCACCCTGCTACGAGATGCTCCATCAGCAGCGACATCAACATATTGTAAGGTTAGGTCCGGTTCGATTAAGTTGGAAAAAGAAGTAAACTCCATGCCGCTGTAAAATACTAGCTGGCGGTCTGCTAAGTTACTATTCGACTTTCAGCGTGTTTTTTTTGCCATGTTGTTTTTTACCTTTTCGACTTTTTATCTTTCGACTTTTATCTATGCGATTTTTTACTATTTGACCTTTAGCGTGTTGACTTTTTGCCATGTTGACTTTTTACCTTTTCAAATTTTCATCTTTCGACTTTTAGCGATGTTAACTTTTTACCCCTCAACTTTTTGTCCCTTGACTTTCCATCCGTTTACTTTATCTTTTGACTTTTTACCCTGGAATCGTGTTTCCATGCTAATTGCTACGATGGTCAAATGTGCAGTTGCACCATGTTAGATGGAAAGATGCAAAACAAAGTTGAATTTAAATTCAGTTTAATTTTCCTTAATTACATTTTTGATTGAAACTGCACCTTTGTTCTACAAAACATAAGCAAATTTTCGTAGACAATGCCGTTGATCTAATTCAGAGTTAAAAGATCGTGGTAAAAGACGGGGAAGGCCGACACTATGCGTCAAAAGTTGGGGGGGGGGTGGGCGTCGCCCCACAGTCCAAAGTTGAGAGGGCGAGTTGCCCCACTGCCCCACGGTTCCCACGTACCTGCATTGGACTGTATCACATGAGCTATGGAAGGTATGTATAACGTACACACTACACATTGTTGTTATGCTGCTTTGCAAAATCACACGACGTTCAAACACGGCATGTAGGTACCATTTGGCGCCCGGCGGACCTAGGTTTCGAGTTGGGGGGGGGGGGTCTTTCGCTCTTTCTCCACAAAGTTGCAATCGGTAGCCTATTACAAAAATAAGTCAAGGGGTGCCAAGGGGGCGCCATATTCCCACATGAGGCATTGCATGGATTATGATAGGTATGGTCCATCAACTAAATTATCTCGATTGATTTAGACCTTTGACCTGACCGTGACCTGACGTAACCTTGTTTTGAACATTTTGCGCATGCTTCAGGCTTTTGTTTGAGAGCTTTCAATTGCTGCCTTGTGCGTCTTGCTGTGGTTATTGGTCCGAAATACGAGGGGCCCATATTCAGTCAACTCCCCCCTCCCTCCAGCGGGACGCGTTCGGCTGAATATCCCAGCGGGGCGCAGGGTTAACTTCCGGCATCCCAAGCGATCCAATCGACACCCCAAAATCCGAATATATGCACTCACAGTCGATTCCAAGCTAGCGGAACCAACTGATGTGAAGCTAAGCTAACCCCATCAAGCGCATCGTTTTCTCGGACAAGCCATTGATTTTCTGACGCCACACGAACTGCGCGATTCCATCAGACGTCGCTGGCGTATGATCTGGCCCCGCAGTCTCCTCGGCAGTTGATCGTGCACTACCAATATATAAAGACCGGAAGCCATACGCGATAGTGGACTAAAAATAGCCGCTGTCTGTCCAGCTGCCGTCTGCGGCTGGGTTTGTTTTCCTCCTCTCCCCGCTCGCGGCATCATCGTGACCAGTTCCGCAGTTCCGCAGTAGCAGTGCAGCAGCCGCCGCCCACACACACACACGGCGCGGACGGCCCGGACCGGACCCGCCCGCCCGCAGGCCGACCGCAGTCCGACCCCGGCCTCCGGCCCCGGGTCTCCCCAGATACAGGTCTGTCGTCTACGACGAATGGGAACATCACGGGGATAGAGCTGGTTAGGAGGGCAGGTTCGCTCCTTCTGACTAACGGACGGGGAAACCCCACTGCGGAGCAGCCGAAGCTTATTATACAATACTGTTGGTTTTGGGCACGCCTCAGGATGACTTGCATATGAGTAGGAATTTGTGTACGCCCGTTCGAGCTATAGTTTGTGATATTACTCAACCACACTAAGCACTATGGAACGTTGATTGCACAGACGTTGAGTTTTCGGTACCTACTAATTATGTTCATTTTAATAAAAGGTATCTAGATATTCAATGTAAGACAGCAATCAGCATGGAAGAGCGGTTCCAGCTTCTCGATGTTTATAGATAAATAATTTTTGATCATTGAAGTGAAAATATTATGTTCGTCAATACTTTTCTTCATTTTCAAATCGGTTTTCTTCATTTTCAAATATGTTAACGTTTAACCTGAGCCATGCCGGAGTGGGACGTTTGAATGCAGGGTCATTTTTTTACATTACGCATATTTTAACATTACGCCATGCAATGCCTATGGGTGTTGCATGGAAAAAATCGACTTCAGAATGCCTCCGTCCCCTTACTTCCGGGAGGTGGCGGTGCCCTTGCCTCCAGGAATGTCGGACCCTATTCAGTTGCGGAGGCTTCAGCCCCCCCCCAGGAGTGTCAATTTCTGAAAATGATTAGGGGCCCCAATGCTAATTTAATCGATTATAATTCCATTCTTACCATGCAACGCCATAGGCCTAATGTTAAAATTTGATGTTATGGGGGGGCAGGCCCTCCCAAAAGTATACAAATCGTCACCGGTGCCCCCCCCCCTACCCCACCCAACTTGGACGAGGAATCGAGTCAAATCCGGGGAGAAATCTGTATTATGTGGATTTGTACGGTACTGTATAAGCGATTTTTCCCAACTCAGCTCTCAACTGTTTAGGAGAAGCTACGCCCCTGCTCCCTTCATGATCTCGGTTTCAGCGCCCATGCACTTATTGCACAGTGTAGACCATATGTTCTGACCACTTCATCGATACCACCCGATGTCGATGCGCCCGGCGAATAAATCCTTCGTGATAACGGCTAGCAGCAGTCCTTTCAGTGCACTATACGAATAAAACCCTCCATTTCTCTGGGGCGATGTTTGTTTTCGTCTGCCGGAAGCTAGCTTGGAAAGTATACCTAAAAAGCCTCGTTAAGCGCAACCCGTTTATTCACTGTCAACATTGTTCATCTTGTTGCTGTCTGTCGTTCTTGCACGCAGTGATCTAAAGCACTATATGTTCCTCGCGCCTGATACCGGGGCGAGGGCTTATATATTAATGCATTGGATTCCACTGCGCTCCAGCACACAGACAGAGACAAGAGACAGGACAGAGACAGAGACAGAGACAGAGACAGAGACAGAGACAGAGACAGAGCCAGAGCCAGAGCCAGAGCCAGAGCCAGAGCCAGAGCCAGAGCCAGAGCCAGAGACAGAGCCAGAACAGAACAGAGACAGCAGACAGAGACAGAGACAGAGACAGAGACAGAGACAGAGACAGAGACAGAGACAGAGACAGAGACAGAGACAGAGGTCGACAGAATATATGGTCTATGTAGACTGTTCTTATACTGGGGTGTCACGAAATCGACACGAACTTAGATCGATATAAAAACAAAAAACATAATTGTGGCATGCACTTATGGCCTCATTGAATTATGTGAGTTCCAAAATGCTCGGACAAACACTGGCTGCGGCAAGGCCACAAACTTTGTTATAGAGGATCACGTCTGGTGATCCGACCTGAGATGACCATGTATTACAAAATGTTGGCGATTGTTGCATTGGCGAATCTAGGATTTAGTTTTTGTCGCCATGGGGGGCATCACCTCGAAAAAGTTCATCAAAATTTATTTAAAAAATCATCGGATTTCGCTCCCTTATGCATTGCTAGACGTTTTAAATAAACTTCCTTAGTAAAAGTTGCGTAGATGTCCTACATCAGGAAATGTGTAAATTTGCGCCGATTTCATGCGGTTTAGGGGAGGGCATTTGCCCCTGATGCCCCACTTGGATCCGCCAGTGAATTGTTACACGACCACGAGCATCTATGCTGAAAACGGCGGCGAAGAAAAATGTTCGCCTTTAACCCGGCATTGACTGGGGGGGGGGGGGCGTTTGACACCCCCGCTTGACAATTACTCTGAAAATGAGTATCACTATCGAATTCTACGCGTAAAATGATCCTTAAAAACATATCTTGCATGACTTCCGTAGATATTTTGTCTATAGTTACCTTTTAAGACCTAACCTTGACCTTGATCTTTGCCACAAACCTGACTGTAGATCAATCGGGATGTGTATCATACCTTCAAGAGCACTTTGAGCGACTACAGGCCAAATTGAAATATTTGGATGGAAAGTATGGCTCATAAACTCAAATATCTCGATTTTGACCTTTGACATGACCGTGACATGACATGTGACCTCAATTTCGCATTTTCGAGCATGCTCTAGATTTGTATCATTGGAGCTTTCGAAAGTCGTCTTGTGCGTCTTGCTGCGTTCATTGGTTCGGAAGATAACAAGAGGGGCGTTTAATCCGGTATTGACTGGGTCTGATCTGAACATAACACCTATTGACTGGCATAGGGCGCGCGGGATGCTCACTGATGCCGGACATAAAGCGTCTGTGTCGGGAAAACGCGATAAGGCGGGCCGTACCGCTAAAAAGGGAAATCGATGGGCACGGGGGCGTTAAACGCCCCCTAGTTATCTTCCGAACCAATGATCGCAGCGAGACGCACAAGGTGGCATTCGAAAGCGCTCCAGGAGACTAACCTAAATCACGCTCGAAAATTTCAAATTGAGGTCATATGGCAGGTCACGGTCAGGTCAAAGGTCAAAAACGAGATATTTTAGTTTATGGGCCATACTTTCCATCCAAAGCCTTCGATTGCAACAATAATCACCCAAAGTGCTCTCAGAGGTATAATCCTGCATGACCTAAAGTGAGATTGTTGGCAAGAATCAAGGTCAGGGCCCAAAGGGTCACTATGCACAAGATATCTACGAAACTTTATGCAACACATGTTTTATGGATCATTTTACGAGTATAATTCGATAGTGATAGGTACTCATTTCACCGACTGACTTCATGTAAATGAAGTTATTATCAAGCTAAATTATAAACTATAAATTCTGCCGGCCAACAGGAATTGCGAGATCGGGTGGTGAGGTCAGAACCAGCGCAACAAGCTCTGCTTAGCGTGGGTCCTGACTTCGGAAAGCCATTCATTCAAAACATTCGGATTAAATTTATACAAATATAAATACAAAGGGCATGTTTTTAGACCAGTTTTGTCTCAAATATACAGTGCTGGCATTTATTTGACTGCATCTTTGTCAATAAAAACCCCAAAACGTGATTTCAAAATATGACGTCATGAGTTACCAGTACTTTAGATGCAATCACTCAGTCAAAAATAATTATATCGTTTTTAAATTTGGTATGGTAGTTGTTTGTATATGGCTCTCTGAAATGTGGTTCCGTTTTGCAATGTCTTGGAAAATTTTGATTTTGTGTGATTTTGTATATGTATTTTTTAATTTGAGGGATCACAATAAAACAAAATGAAAAATCCGAGACAATAATTTTGTAGCCCTTGTCAATTGATATCTTTAAAAAGTTTTGGATTGTGTTTTCTTATCACATGGCTATTGTACGGTCTGTAAAAGTTAAGCTGATTTTAGTGTCAAAATCGTGTGTAGTGACGTCTTTAAGTTCGCTATATCTAAAAACATATCGACAAAATTTGTTTATTTTTTCACAGAAGACGTAACATTGATGTACCACAATATACCCGAAGTTTTACGTCGATAGCGCTAATTGTTTTTGAGTTATCATGAAAATTCGTCAGGGTGCATTAAACGCCCTCCTCAGTCAATACATTGTTGTTTTTTTTCCGCCGGCGTTTAGCCCCCAGTCAGCGGTGTGCAGATCAGACCCCACTTCCCAGTCAATGCCGGGTTAACAGTTAACACAAAACGAACATCCATTAACGATATCCATGGATGGATGGATGGATGGATGGATGGAGAGACAGAGAGAGAGACAGAGAGACAGACAGAGAGACAGAGAGACAGACAGAGAGACAGACAGAGAGACAGACAGAGAGACAGACAGA
>VOPJ01002589.1:49268-88965 GCA_014673585.1 Semibalanus balanoides
AGAGACAGAGAGAGACAGAGAGAGACAGAGAGAGACAGAGAGAGACAGAGAGAGACAGAGAGAGACAGAGAGAGAGACAGAGAGAGAGACAGAAAGAGACAGAGAGAGACAGAGAGAGAGAGAGAGAGAAAAAAAAACGGGAAGAGCTGTTTTTACTCCCCCCCCCATCAGCTGACGCTTATAAACGTGCTTGCTACATACTTAACCCGCGCGTTACTGGGGTATATTTCATAACGCGAGTTACAGGGGGGGGCTATTTATAGCCCCCCTCTGATCTCCGAAACTACTGGACCGATCTGAAAAATTCGAATGGCATTCGATAGCCCTATCAAATTTGTTGAAGGAAATTTAATATTGTTATCCTTGGCGTCACCGATGACATCACAGGTCACGTCAAACACAAAATGTTTGACCGTGCCATAAAAGTCCGTTGGTCGGCATTTTTGCCCAAAAATTCAATTTTTAACGCATAATAAGTTGGTAAATCGGTATAATTCGTGTATCTGACACTTCTAATTACCATTATAAGCTAATTTTGACCTTGGGTCAGGTCAAGTTCATCCGAGGTCACAGGGTCAAACTGAAGATTACGGTCATTAGGAGTTGTAACACATGTTTATGGGTTCGTTTATCGATTAGAACTCAAAAAATGATCTTGGAACATGTTTTTTTTTACATACAAATTGAAGAAAATGCAAAAAACGGAAATGCTCTTTTTTGCCTATTGTTATACAGTAAAGATGGTCCAATTTTGTCTTTGAAAGGCTGTCACTCAGTCATTTTTGAAGATAATGACTTCAAACTTTCTACACACATTCATTGGTATCATCTCAATTACACATATTCCGTTTTTGGAAAATTCACACTTTTTTTGACAATTTAACAAAAAAATGGATTTATCAAAAAAAAAAAAAAACATTGTTCAAAAATCCGAGACACCAGTCTGATAGCCCAATTTATTACCTGTCGTTTGGTGTTTGACGATTGAGTGTTCATACTTACAAAAATGTACTTATTTGGCAGACGTCTAATACCGCAACACACTCTCATTTCTTCAACTTCCAAAAACGCAGACATGATCGGTACATCCTGACGTCATTTCCGGTTGACCTATCATAGCCTCGTCTTTTTCCATCAGGCAGCATGTGTCAAATTGATGTGAAAAGGGTACTGAAAGTTTAGTCACGATAACTACTTTGGTTTAGGAGATATTGCAGAATAAGGGGAGGGGGGGCTATAAATAGCCCCCCAGTAACTCGCGGGTTAAATGCAAAATAGGAACCTCAATGAACAACGAATTAAAGTGCAAATGACACTTTTCATCGCTTCGAAGTCGACAGGCAATTTGCACAAAACTGTAAACTTATATAGGGTCCGGCATAAGTTTTTGCCTCTGCCTGCTTCAGTATTTATATCGTATCTACGTAATAATTGCATGAAATATCTGCGTTCTTGGGCTCGCATCTGCTTCCTAGATCCTTTGCCCGTGAGAAATGGGGTCCGAATCCCGCATAGAAAGTTCTAGGGGCTGATAGGTTGTGTGTGCCAGCAATCACACATTCGCAACTGTCGCCCTGGAATCCACGCACCACAAAAGTGAAGGTCGAATTCGTTTTGCGAGTGTCTGGCAATAAGGCGACGTGTCTAATGCCAGATTGTTATAGTTAAAGGGCTCGCATAGCTCGCTAGGGGACATATTTCCGCCGTGTTCGTAGCTGCATGCGGTGAGGAATTACAGAAATCATAAAAGCATTGCTGTAGGCTCAGTCGGCCGTCCGCCTCAACCATCTCCACTGGCACAAAAATTGTTCCCAATAAAACAATTCAAATACAGAAAAGAAGACGATCTGAATAAAAAATCAGTTAGCATCAAAAATGGTACAGCGACTCACCCGCAAGGGCTCTGAAGGACTGTGGGGCTCCACAGGAAGCTTTTTGGCTTTGACACTTTGGAACTTACTTATACTAAGGCCTACAAGATTCACGTTTAGCCAAAAGTAACAGATCTCAAGTGCTTACCGCATCAAACTCTGCAAAGATTGTCATAATCGAGCAGTGGAGGCCTTGAAAAGCGTTCTATGCAGCGAAGAGTAGTTACGCCATCCTGCAAATCCCCCAAACAACCCAGTTTGAACCCAAAATGCAGCAAGTGTCCATTGCGATTCGTTCGTCTCTAGCACGATTCCGCACGCCGAGATCGAAGTGTTCGACCTTCATTTTTTTCTGTGTGTGATTGCAGAGCAGACAGTTCGCTTTATTCTGACCACAGCTCATCAGCCCTTAAATTTAGATCGGATTGGGACCCCATTCCTCACGGGCAAAGGATCTAGGAAGCAGATGCGAGCCCAAGAAACGCAGATATTCTGATGCACAATAACACCGTGTTCACGATATAAAACACGATACGATTAACAGAAAGAGGCAAAACTTCCGCCCTCATTTTAGTTATCCGAACTTCATGGCAATCAGTCACGCAACATTTTTTCAACAGATCGCTAGTAATATTGTTTGCTATGGACCTGTGGCACGTCGGCGGTTGAGATGTTCATAACCGCCGTCAGTATTCCATACTGCACAGACGAAAGCTTGTAATATGGGCCGATGAGCAAGCTAGATTTGTATTCCAATACTGGTGGGTATANAAGACGAACCTCCGTTGGACGGGTGATAAATTAACGCGGATTTATTCGGACTCGCTCGTCCTTCGCCGTTTAAGGCGTCTTACTGGTATATAACTGTAATTATATTTTATGATATAATTAATCTGCGAAATTCATATTGGTGTCGTCAAGCCGTATCAACCCCAATAGTCAACCTTTTATCTTTAGACCTATATATAACACCCCATTGCTTTGGTTTATAATCACGTAACATTCAGGCTCGAAACTTTGTCCCTTCAGGAGGAGAAAGTGATGATAAAACACAAAAAGCAGATACATGGCAAAGCTTTCGGTATATTAAAGGAAATAGTTCACCTTCAACATGGGTTTTGAATTGAGATAGCAGTTTTGTAGCCCGTGTTGAAAACCCCTTAACTGCTAGTTTTCTGGGCTGAAAGGGCTCTCCAGCCGAATATATTTAACTTTTTGTCGAAGGATTGTGGGCCTCACACACCTGGGCAGAGGCTACTGTGGGCCCTCACATGCCTGGGGCAGGAGGCTGTTATCAGTAATCTTACGCGACTATACATTCGAATCTGATTGGCTGAGCCACGTTTGACATTGCAGAAGTACGCATATAGTTTTGATGAAATTAATAATTTACGTCCTTCTGTCCTGAATCGGCGCGATGTATGGCTATTTTGGACATTATGAAAAGAAGTTGTATTTGAAAATATAATAAAATTGTGTTTGAAAAAAGTGAACTGTTTTCTTTAACACCTTGTTCACTGCACTGCACTGCGATGAAGATGCGATGAAGAAAAAGGTGGTTCTTCATCGCAGTGCAGTGAACAAGGTATTAATATACCGAAAGCATTGCCATACATCTGCTTTTTGTGTTTTTATCATCACTTACTCCATCTGCTATGGATGTAACACATTTGGTCCTTCAATTTTAAAACATCATTTTCCACTCTGTAAACATAAGATAAGCACATAACGTTTGTCGATCCCGAATGAAACTAGCTGCTGCTCAGAACGCCTCCTTTCACACATGAAAATGAACTCCATGCGACCTTTATACACTTACAGATAATTGTCAGCTTGCGCGGTTACCAAATATAGAATCCATGTAAATTAACTGCGAAATTCCTTTTGGTGTCGTTAAGACAGCATTAACCCCAATATATAACACCCCATTGCTTTGGTTTATAATCACGTAACATTTTGGCTAGAAACTTTGGCCATCCAATAAAAAAAAAAACATAACCACATAACGTTTGTCGATCCTGAATGAGACTAGTTGCTGCTCGGAGTGCCTCCTTTCCCGCATAAATACGAACACCATGCAACCTTTATACACTTCCAGATAATTGTCAGCTTGCGCGGTTACCAAATATAGAATCCATGTAAATTAACTGCGAAATTCATTTTGGTGTCGTCAAGCCGAATCAACCCCAATATACATAACACCCCATTGCTTTGGTTTATAATCGCGTAACATTCAGGCTAGAAACTTTGGCCCTTCAATTTTAGAAAACATAATTTTCCACTCTGTAAACATCAGCACATAACGTTTATCGATCCCGAATGAGACTAGTTGCTGCTTTCGGAGTGCCTCCTTTCCCACATGAAAACGAACTCCATGCGACCTTTATACACTTCCAGATAATTGTCAGCTCGCGCGGTTGCCAAATATAGCATCCATGTCACTCAGCACCTCGTATATCAGACGCAGAATTCGCATACCTCAGCGCCCTTGCGCTCCTGTCAGTCGCCGTGAAGAGGGCTGATTATATGCCATTGTTGTTCACCGCGCATTAGGTAACCAGACCAGACCTATTACCAGGTATCGCCAGCCACCGTGACGAAGCGGCGGGAAAATCAGACCGATTCACCGAGTGTTGGCGGTGTGCGCTGGCCACGTGTGCCAGGTGGCGCGCACTCCACTCGTCTGCCGCCGAATGTTTCGCGTTGGTGCGGTTCGGCTGGAGTTTTCCCCAAAAGCTGACCCATGGTGGGACCACGCACCATTCGTGTGAGCAGTGATCTAGGCTGTACACCTCACGACATCCAGCGTGAGGTGTACACAATTGGTCAGAGCTTCAAAGGTAAAGACGTTTTGTATCGGAGTCTCTGCTTCAGCCAGTCGTTAGCGTTCTACGGTATCTATTGTTAGATTAATGAGCACGGTAATATCGCGATTGTAGCCTGCTATATGACCTTGATTAACATAATCAAACTCAAACGACATCATTAACTTAGCAGCGACTATAAAAAAAAATGCGGAGCGCTATTAGCACTGTGCTCACCTGTGACCAGCTGCTCGTAGAGGCCTCCAAGCTGAGGACACGCCCTGAGGCCGATGACGCCGGCCAGGGTGTCACAGGCGGAGACGGAGCGGGTGTTGAAGAGGCTGCCACCGCTGACTGAGGGCCCCACCGAAGCAGCGGCAGCCGCCAGCGAGGCCCACAGCAGGATGGTCACCGTCACCTGCGGTACAGCGGCCGGGAAACGTCAGGGTCAGGCTAGTCAGACGAATGACAGGTGGAGCAGGGTGGCGTGTTAACCTCGAGCAGATGCGGAGTTAGCGAGCCATGCACTGGATCGCAGTCCACTGAGGTCAAGTCTTTACCAACATGAGATTGCAGAAGGCAAATGTAGCCGATGGTTGGCTCGGACAGAGGTGGTGGTGCGATGCGCAATAGCTTCAAAGCTGCGGTTGAGCAAGCTGAAATCCCTATCATGACTTGACCCTGACACGACGACGACCCGAATTTGATAAGATCCTTACCCTGACCCCTGACCATGACCGGATCCTGACTGGATCCTTACCCTGACCCCTGACCATGACCGGATTCTGACCGGATCCTGACCCGATCCTGACCCGATCCTGGCCCGATCCTGACCCGATCCTGACCCGATCCTGACCCGATCCTGACCCGATCCTGAACCCGATCCTGACGCCTAATCCTGACCCGATCCTGACCCGATACTGACCCAATTCTGACCGCGATCCTGACGATCTGACCCGATCCTGACCGATCCTGACCCGATCCTGACCCGATCCTTGACCCCGATCCTGACCGATCCTGACCGATCCTGACGATCCTGAACCGATCCTGACCCATGTCTCCCTATCCTGACCCGATCCTGACCCGATCTGAACCCGATCCTGACCCGACTTATCACCCTAATACTGACCCGATCCATGACCGATCCTGACTGAGTCTGACCGTCTGACCCGATCCTGACCTCATCCTGACCCGATCCTGACGCCGAATCCTGACCCGATCTGACCCGATCCTGACACCGATCTGACCCGATCCTGACCCAATTCTGACCCGATCCTGACCCGATCCTGACCCGATCCTGACCCGATCCTGACCCGATCCTGACCGATCCTGCCCCGATCCTGACCTGACACTACCCCAAACCTAACCAAATGCTGACTGTCTTGACCGGCCTGCCTGACCTTTAAGCCACCGTCGATCGCTCCTGCCGAACCAGAGGCTTGGATATCTGCCCTCTCACAGGCCTGATAGCATTGGTCCTCTCGTAATACGCCGTGTGCTGCTCCACCACCAACAGATGGAACTGAGCCCCTAAAAAAATAAACACAGCGGTGACATGGACCAGGCGTACAGTGTTACCCAAAATAGCTGCGCTATATGAATACTTTAAAGGTAACTGGATATATCTAGATACAACTGCGGACGAGAAACTTCGAAGAAGGAATGCGTCAGAGTTCAGACTTTGCTAGTTTAGACGCACTCACAGTAAGTAAATGTATGATGAAACTTCTTACTACGATGAATGAAAGCTGAATCGTTTGAATACAATTATTTTATGCCAATATAGGTATGACGCCCGGGCCTTTTTCGTATTGTTTCTAACAATACCTCATAACGAAAGGGTAAAATGTACCAGAACCACGTTTACCATTACCAAAATGTAAAATGCACCATTACCAGAGCCATGAACAGTAAACAGTAAACAGTAAAAGTGCAATTTGTCGACACCTCTCACAAACAGCAGACACAACTTTACTGTAACTATAGTATACAGCATAGAAGTTTAACGTCTCCTGGCTTACCTGATGAAATAGTATTGAGTCAGAGCTTTGATGACATCGCTCAGTTCTTCATTGGGCTGGTCCGTCAGTCCCGCGGAGAGTCCAGGCGAATCTGTGTTGAGAAGCTGCCCCAGCCCGGTAGCTGTGTCCGGCAGGCTGGGGTGGTCCCAGTTGACAAGGTGAGGGGGAACGTTTGTCAGACTTCCGACACCCTGCTGCGCTGATAGCCGGTGTTGGCGCTGGTTATTATTGGCCAGCGAGCTATGGTTCCGTCTGTGCAGTGACATGAGCCACGGGTTCAGCTGGACACTGAGCTCTGGGTTGTATTGCGGGCTGCGGGCTGGGTTGTATTGCGGGCTGCGGGCTGGGGTGTAATGTGGGCTGAGGTCTGGGGTGTAATACGGACTGCCGTCTGGGTTGTTGTAATGCGGGCTGAGCTCTGGGCTGTAGTGTAGGCTGAGGCTATCCGCAGAAGTGGACTGGTCAACGACCACGGGCTTTCCAGTCGCGGGCTTTGCGGATCTCTGCTGAGCCACACGGGGCTTGTCCGAAGGGGACACGACGTGTCCCTTATTATGTTGTGTCACATGACGCTTGTTCGAGAGGGACACTGGGTGTACCACTCTAAGCTGTGTCACATGGGGCTTGTCTGACGGGGACACAGTGTTCTTATTATGGTGAGCCACGCGGGGCTTGTCCCTGGATTTGCTATGCTGTATCACTCGAGACTTTCCTGAAGTGGACACAGAGTGTGACCAGCTGGTTTGCGGCAAACGGGACCCGTCCCCGCTATCCTGCTTCACTCCGCGGGGTCTGCTGGAGGTTACCATAGTGGACGGCTTCGCCTGAGCTTCTCGTGTCACCGGCCGCTGAGCGGGTGCTCTGGTCTTCTCCGGTTTTGCTGCAGCCCCCTGCGGCTGTAGCGGACCGGCCCGGCGGCTGACCTGGTCGTGCCTCTCGGGCCTCGGGTCACGTCTCTCTGTCTTCATCTGACCCGTGGCAACTGAGTTAAGCACGTGCATAGGCTGCTGGCTCACCACCACCGGCAGGAGGCCGACGGACAGCAGCGACATGGCAGAGGGACTCCTTCGCTGTATCGCGCGCGGGGAGGGGGAATATGACAGGAGCCTGCCGGTGACGCCCGCAGGCAGTGCTGTCACTGTACTGGTCATCATCATCATCATCAACATCATCATCAGCAGCAGCAGTGATGGCGGCAGGAGCCAGACAGCGGCCTTCAGTGGCCATATCAGCGGTCCCTCAGTGCTCACAGCGGCCTTCAGCGGCCTCGAGCCGGGCCCCCACCGCCTCAGCGGCCTCAGCGGCTCAGTGGCCTCAGCGGCTCAGCGGCCCTGCAGCGGCATCAGGATGTCTACTGCGTGGCCTCAAGTGGCTCAGCGGCATGTGCGACAGTGTGTGAACATCCAAATCCAGACTTCGGGCCCGTTGTGGACTCGCATGATCGCTGCTGCTGTTGCTGGATGTGGCGCGCTCCTGAAGCTTGCAGTTCTGGTAGAGGACGGTCTCAGTTCTCATGTGGTTTTCCTGCAGAGGGCACGCGGCTACCAGCTGCAGTCGGAGAGAGGTCTCGTCCTCAGTGGGTTGACCTGCAGAGCCGGCCGAGGCTGTCGACTGCTGACAGTGGCGCTAGGCAGTCTGTGATGCACTGTCACTGAGGGAGACATGCATATTACATGATCAGGTGTAGGCAAGGCATTGTTAAAGGTTCTGTGCAGCTCTGGACTTTTGAATTCGTGTGCGAGCTAGAGTAGGGCAATTTACAGTCCTTCACGAATAGCAAAGACAAACTTTAAAGAGTCGCGATAATGTAATGATGAAGTACAAAGGGCGTGTTCTGACCCGTCGACTCCCGCGGGGAGTCCAGGGAATCGGTAGAAAAGGGCTTTCTACCGATTCCCGTAGCAAAGAGTTAACAGAAGTGCTAATGTATGAGTACATTGCCGAACTGCAGTAGAGTAAAATGCCCGCTGGGGATTACAGGGATTCACACCGGGAATGTGACGGTCAGGACACAGACAAAGTTTCGAAATGTCGAAAGGAGAACAACTCTTGAGTAACCGTTTTTTTAAAGAGTGTTCCTTATTAGTAGCACACCTTTTTTCCATTTTAAGTGCGGTAACCCACATTTTTACATCCCTTTAGTTCAGAGATCTAGAATTTGACGTTAATGTTACATTCTTGTCTCAAACGATGATTCCATAGCACTCAAACTTCAAGCAATTGGCAGGCGTTAAGTTGCCAATCAGAGGGCAAAGACGTAGAAGTAATCAGCGCGCCCACTTTCCGAGTGAGAGCACACGTAATGGTGGGTTATAAGGAGGCGTCAACCCGATTTAGCAGTGCGGTTAGTCCAATTTCATTTAAACAGTGCATTCACTGTTATTATCCGAGAGCATTTCCTACAACATGTGGGGCGAGACATGATGCGCCTTCCTTCCGACCTGCAGAACAAACAATGGCAGACAAATTGGTGTACAGAACCAGGGCCGTATCGAACTATGCATTTTTTCATCGTAATGTAAATCACTTTTGTGGACGCATCTGGAGCAGGGGAGCTATATTTTGCATTAGGAAGCTTCCACCATGACCGGCGTCTCCCAGCCTAGCATGACGAAATTCCTTTGGTTATTTATGAGATGTGTGGTGAGATTGGAAGTGGGTCTAATTGGAACGTTGCTTTACACTCGGATCACTTACGGGGGTGACGGATACTTTTCTAGAAACACGCAGTGGATTTGTGTTTTTGTCACGGTCCAATTCGACAGTTGTTTGCATCATCCAAGCTGAGCGATTGGTTGGGATTATTGCTGGAAATACTGTTCGCACTCATAATTAATTTTTAATTAACAGTTTGTAGTTCACAAATTGTCACGGCTTGAGGATGTAAAACTGCTTATAGTTATTGCCACCTACTCTGGCAGCAGAAGTGAAACAGTAAAAACCGTCGTCGGTCGTATGTAGTCGACTCGGCGAAATGCGCATTGAAACGCGCCCTAGAGAGCCGCGGACTTTTTGTGAGCCTTGAGGAACGCTTACCTGGGTTTTGTGCCCTTCTGTGCGCTTTACCAACTACACCAAAAAGCAAAGCAAACGAAGTGTTGACACATGTACGCACTCCACAATAGGTTATGGTAAAAGTATCCCAACTATGACAATAAAGACAACAAAACATATATTTTTTGCTCAAATTCCACCAGATACTTTAACGACGTCGTTTTACAGTATGCCATTAACGATACCAGCTGGGGTCAAAGTCCCGCTCTGTGACTCTTCTGAGCCTGGGTGACGTCCCTAAAAAGACTGTGATTGGTTTGCTTGTGACGCCTGAGTGGGCGGTGTCACGTTATGTTCCGCTCACACTCGGCTGTTTATTGGTGCGCCTGGCCGCAGGAGGAGCCCGCTCGGCCACGTGCCAGCCGCAGGTTGAGCCATGCGGTCACCGCCGCGCCGCGCCGGCTCGAAAGACGTTTAACACCAAGAGTCGCTAGAAGCCACCGCTACTTCCGCATGCTACTAGAGGCTTCCGTAACGCCGACCGGAACACACAATTCCAAACGGATATTTTACAGTTCTGCCTCTTTAAACATATGATACCGAAACTAAATAGTATTTGCATATGCTGCCGATATGAGGGATGAAGTTACGTAATGTTTTCCCAGCCGCGTGCTGAATTTTCAACTACGGTATCTTCAGAATTGAAAATATTAAATGTGTAAAATATTTACATAAAACGTGCTTGAAATGCAACGAACGGTTAATGAGTCACCAAGCATTAACATAATCCAAGACTAATTAAATAATGTCTTCTAAGTGTTTACCAACGGGGCCGGATGAAAACTCGAATGCCAAAAAGTAAACGGATGCGCCTGGCGCAGGTAAAGGGGCATTTAGTCAATGGTAAAAAGTCAAAAGTCCTAAAAGTCGGCGGGTAAAAAGTCGACGTGGAAAAAGTCAATCGGTGAACAGTCTATACGGATAAAAAGTCTAAGCTGAACGAAAAAGTCAACTAGGCTTAAAAGTTTAGACTGTCAAAAAGTTGACCTGAAAAAAGTCGACGTGACCAAAAGTTAACGGATCAAAAGTAAAATGAAAAAAAGTCAACAGGGTAAAAGTCGAGCAGTCAAAAAGTCGACATGGAAAAAAGTCGACGGACGCAAGAATGTCCTGTTGGAATAATTACATTGTTCAGATGTACCATGATGTCGAAAAGCCACCCGCGTACAACATGCGCGGAGAGATCAAGATTACATACTTCGTTAGTATGAAGTGTCTCGATACTATCGGTTGTCCCACTGATGCTGTTGCATACACCCACGGACCCAGGTTGATCGCGTACCAAACGCGACCATTATCGCCTGGAGCTCTTTCGACCCTAGAGGTCCGTCAATTTCCTGGCAGTTCCATGGTGAATCTAATCTGCTATGACCTGTACTGCCCGAAGGTCGATTTGGTCAGGGGGTGGCATGGTAAGCAAGAGCTGTAGAAAGCCAGTAGGTATTTTACCACATAGTTATCAACTTGGCAGGCCGTAGGCTGCGATGTCCACCACACGAGTAGGCGGTGTGTCCACCCAGCTACGAGATGCTCCATCAGCAGCGATATATTATAAGGTTAGGTCCGGTTCGATTAAGTTGGAAAAATAAGTAAACTCCATCATGAATAGGCGTAGGAACGTGGGGGGCCGGGGGGCATGGCCCCTCACTTTTTGTCCATTTTGTGTGCTAAAATCCACAATTTTAATCCGTTACCAAAGTTGAAAATCGCAACAGATTTGCGAAGACGAAAGAAGCTCAAATATGTATAGAAATCCCACGTAGCGGGATCTGATTCCCCTCAAGACAAGATCAAAGTTTATCTGGCCCCCTCACTTTTTGTCACGTTCCTACGCTTCTGAACTCCATGCAGCTGTAAAATACTAGCTGGCCTGCTAAACTACTATTCGACTTTCAGAGCGTTTTTTGCCATGTTGTTTTCTTACCTTTTCGGCTTTTTGTCTTTCGACTTTTATCCATACGACTTTTTACTATTTTACTTTTAGCGTGTTGACTTTTTGCCATGTTGACTTTTTACCTTTTTGACTTTTAATCTTTCGACTTTTATCTATACGACTTTTTACTATTCAACTTTTAGCGTGTTGACTTTTTGCCATGTTGACTTTTTTACCTTTTCGACTTTTCATCTTTCGACTTTTAGCGATGTTGACTTTTTACCCCTTGACTTTTCATCCCTTGACTTCCCATCCGTTTTCTTTTTATCTTTTGACTTTTTACCCTGGGGCGAAATCGTTTTCAACATTAGCTAGTTTTACTTTTAACAGGGCTTCCGTTAAAATGTAAACTGGGACGACGAATCCCCAAGTGCCTTGAAATCCCCAGTCAAGCGAAAAATTCCCCAGTGGACGGTATGAAAACGCATTGATCATTCCAAGCTGAATTACAAACTGTTTATGATTTGGTAATAATCTGTAGAAACGTGAGATGAAGATTTGAGCGCACATTTAAAACATGTAGGTAAAATTTTGATAGAAGTAGCACTTGCAGGTAAGCAATAGTTATATTGTGGCATCATTACATGAGACGAAACAGACCTCCTAAAGGCCTACGGCCACTGCTTGAACTATAATGTGATATTGGAGGGCGCCTATGGGTTTTTAACGGTTCGCCACAACACGGGTGGAGCTCCCCATTGAAACGCTAGGACCACCGCCATCATTGTATTTTTCCCAAAAACTTTTACCAGATTTGAAGGTTTCCTGGCGCTTAAGCGGCCAACTTTACCTCAACCAAGCAGAACGACTAACTGATATTACATTTTAATCGACCGTTGTTGTTTTTTGTAAAAGCTCCACCCATGCCCGACACCATTACCAAAAGCCCGAGCATGACGATGAGCGGCCCAAACGAAGCGAAAGGCGCTAAATAGCATGAATGGCTTCTGATAACGGTGAAGGACCTTTCAAAGCCTATGGGACTAGAAGAAGCGTCACGCAATTTGTTTCAATGCCAAATGTCTTTACCACATGTGTTTGATACATTTTTTGGTTGACTTTTGTTTCATAAACACCATGCAAATCGACTCCGTCTCTCGTCGTCTCCGAATCGCTCCCTAATGTCGTTAAAGGAAATAGTTCACCTTGGATTGTTTTTTGTTTGTTTTTTCAAACACGATTTGATTATATTTTGAAATACAACTTATTTTCATATTGTCAAAAATACCATACATCGCGCTCGTGTCAGACAGAAGGACGGCATCATTTATTTTATCAAAACTATATGCGTACTCTGCAACGTCTCAAACGAAAAGAATCAAAGGCTCAGCCAATCAGATTCGAGATAGTCGCGTAAGATTACTGTATAGCCTCCGATGGCCCACACTTGACATTCTTTGTTGAGTGGCCCACATCCTTCGGACAAAAAGTAAATAATTCGGCGGCTGGAGAGCCTTTTCCAGTCCAGACAAGTGCACTCACCGTCGGTATTTAGGGGGAAAGTTAAACGTCGCCCTTAAACGACGGAGGACGGTCAATCCGGCCCACTGGCTTCATCTGACATTGAACGTGGCCGCTGCCACCAGCCGCAGGTTATCCCCGCCAGGGGCAAACAGCGAGCGCCGAAGCGTCTCGAACCCGTTTTGCCATGGGGTGGTTTGTCAGATCAGATATGTAGTCCACCGCTCTCCCGACTGAGCTACACGGATGGACTCCATAAGACAATATTAGGCTCGACCGAAAATACCAGGGACAACGTCACTACTCGCTAGTGTCTCCCAGGTACTGGACCACCTTGCAGAACAATTCAAGTCCTTTTCACATGCACTCTACAACCCTTAGTATCAAAATGTTCAATCCTACTTTTTGTTTTAGTCCAGAATAAAAATCAGTACACCTGTTCGGTTATAAATGCACATAACTCTGCGCCGTTGAAATTCCGCTTAGGCGTTCCATTTAGGTTTGAATCGGGCCATACTATAACGAACAAGGCAAGACACAAATATTTCAATAGCTCACCTATCATTGAAGAAGTAGCCGATGTTTGAGATTCATGGCTGAACTTCCCGTCCAGCCCGCTCGCCTGTCGACCGCGTACGAACAGGTCCCAATCTCCAATCTCAAGGTCCCAAGTAGTGGAGCACGTCAGAATACAGCAAAGCACGTCAGACCATGTCGTCAGAGCACGTCAGACCACGTCCGAGCACGTCCAAGTACGTCCGAGCACGTCAGGTCACGACGGAGCACTGCAGTGTCGGCGGGCGGCGCAGCAGTGTGGCACGCAGCCTACAAATGACTCCAGCGCGGCGGCGTCACCAGCTTTTGATGCTCCGCTGCTCACCGCGCCAGGTCGAGCCAGGCCGTCCCAGGGTGGGCCAGTGCGACGGTGCGTTACACCTCCGCCGCGCCCCGCCCCGCCCCCGCCGCCGCGCGCCGCCGCCGCCGCCGCCCCCGCCCTCGCCGCCGCCGCTGCCCCCCCGGCCCGGCCCTCACCGCCGCGCTTGCCGCCCCCACGCCCCCGGCACTGCCCCCCCCCGCCCCTTATTTTTTCCCCACTCCCGACCCCGCCCCCTCCCCGCCCCATCCCCATCCCATATCCCCATCCCCATCCCCATCCCCATCCCCATCCCCATCCCCATCCCCATCCCCATCCCCGCCACCGCCCCCGCCGACCCCGCCGCCGCCTGAATTGAAGCAGGGCTCCCCAGACGGCTGATGACACGGTCACTGCCGGCTCGCGACGCTTTCGCGAATCACTGTCTGCTCCATTTATAACCGCGCAGTGTGTGGTTACTGGTTAACCCATTTGTATGGGTGGAGCTCGGCACTAATGGATAAATTATGTCTGGCCCGAGTGATGGTGGTGCCTTACTTAAAAATGGGTAACTGTGGAATGTAGGCATATATGCTTACAATTTGAACGGGCGATTAACGGCTGCAATGAGTGCAATTGCTACATGTCAATTGCTTTTGTGAATGGCCTAAACGCAATGAAATTGCTACATGTCAATTGCTTTTGTGAATGGCCTAAACGCAATGAACCTTATTTATGAACATATAATTTATATATCATATGTTCACATGGCTACAGAGCTCATCCGTCAACTTTGTGGAAAAAAAACACATGAACAGCCCGACCGTAGAGGCTCTATGGGTTTTCAGAACTTCATTTATTTGCAACACCTTAGTCGATGTGACGGAAAATTTGCACGGAAAAATGTTCACAGCGTAAAAGTATAGGTACATAGTATAAAATTGTCAACATTATGCGTTTGCAGGCTCAGGAGCAGCATTAGCAGACGCACAACCCTGTTTCGCCTCGCGAGTTCGGCCGGTCACGTGACTCGGCTCGGCCGGCCCCGGCTGACCCGCCCCTGGCCACGTGACTGCCTACGGCCGGTGAAGGGCAGTGACCAGGGTCACCGTGCCTCTTCCGCCGCAAAAATGATAATGGAATACTGATCAAAAATTACACCGGAAAGGCGAGTTACATTCTGCCTTGGCGCCAAACTAGTGTGTAAAAGTCCTACTTTTCCTTGCGTTCCACGACCCGGCAAAGCATGACTTCTCCCGGAGCGAGGGCACTACGACCCTCTAAACGGGTGAAGCTACTCTCGGATTCCTCAAACTCGGGAACGCAGACGCCGAGTAAGTGGACCAATCCATAACCAGCTGTATCCTGATCAATGGCGAGAGAATGTAAAGGGAGTCAATTGCTTATCAGTGTATGATCGAGTGTGTGATATTGTTTGTTTTGTTTGTTTGTGAGATTTATTCATAAAGCACATAATAATGGAGAAATTAAAATTAAGCAATTAGTGCAAAAGTCACAAAGTACTTAAGTATTCGCACCGCTAGCTAACTCTACGAGTAGTTGGTATTCTTTTCGTTCAGCCGGCCACCAAAGCGCCAGGTCTCGCTCGCCTAGTTAAGTTTTAGAGCACCCCGCTCACCGCCGCCGCAGCGCGACCCACGATTATGTGATTACATCGATTAGAGTGGATAAAAAAAATGGAAGCACCAGCTTATGATGTTAATATGATATGATATGATTCAATAGTTAACCCATGATGCCGTTGGTGAAACCATAAATACGATAATAACAAGAAGTTGCGACTCACACTTGTTTGTTTTGAGAAAGGACGACCGGATTCAAGACCCTATAACAACCGGATTATTGGATATAAAAAAGCTGGACCGCATTATTGTGAAAATCACTATCAATTAGGTGGAATTTGCTCGTGATAACGTTCCAGTCTGATATAAACTTTCGGAAGAGTCAGCAGATGTATATTGCCAGAAAGAATTTGTTTTGCGGACTGTGACTCATGCAAGTGCCTTCACTGTAACGGGTGGATAAAGGTTAACACAAGTGTTCATTGATTACACAAAAAGCAAAGCATCTCTCTCAGAGCAAAAAGCATGCTTTTGAATCATTCAGTGGCTTAGTATGTTCACGAGCACATTTATGTACATGACACTATGCAGCAAGGCAAACATCAAACTGGACCGACTCGGCTGCGCAGGGGACACCATCTGCGAGGCAATAAGCTTGCCAGGGGGAGCCGGCATGCATCGGCTATCCATTGCCCGAATGCCAGTCAACGTAGGACCACGTACCCGAACCTTTGGTCTGTCTCTCTGTCTCTGCCCCTTAGATTGTGTGCATCCAAAATCGGTTACAAACTCGCCACGCAGCCAGGAATTTTCTCAGGGAGTACCTACGTCGGAAAAAATTGCTCCTCAGCCATACCTATGCTACTGACTGGGGTCGGGTTGGGTAGGGTGGGGTCGTCAGAGAATCCTATTCTATACACTGTTAGTGTATTTTGCTAAGGGGGACATGCCCCCGTTCCCCCTTGGCTACGCCCCGGAAACAACTCGCATGGAAGAACTAGCGAAAGCTGTGGGATAGAATCATTAGCACTGTTGACACTTCGTATATATGTGTATTGTCTCTTTATTGTCTTATTTTTACTCTTTTTCGTGCCACGGTCTGAATCGTATCAAATATTCCATCTACTTATCTCATTCAACGCCTTGTTCTATTGTTCCACATTAACGGAAATGGCAAAGACGGTTTAAATAATTATTTTAAACTCAAAATTTACCAGAGATTGACTTATACAGTAAACGTGCATTACATTCAACGCATGCAGATTGATTTACACCAAATCATAACCTTCACCTGTGTTGACTTACCGACCCAGTCCATGGTTCTGCCGACGGCCTCAGGGCCCGCCGGAGACCGTTGCTGTTGTGTTACGTGGACGTCGGACGCGACCAACGACACGTGACGATCACGCTCCGACGGTCCCGACGGTCACCTTATGATACACCTGCAGGTGGCGCTAATTGCGGCGCGTCACGGAAAAATGTGGCGCAGCGCTACCGACTGCTGCGCGTCGTGATATATCGGCGTATGGTGGTGAAGATGTGGAATGTGGATCTTAACCCGCTCAGGCTATAGGCGCCATAACCCGACACCAGAGCTGGCGTCATTGGTAGTTTTTCGTTAGCATGCGTCAACGATTTATAACGGAATGCTTGCGCGCTTACTCCATGCTCTACTGCTTTAGTCGAATCAGGACTGCAGAGTCGGAGTCGGAGTCGGAGTCGGAATCGGAGTCGGAGTCGGAGTCGGAGTCGGAGTCGGAGTCGGAGTTGGTTATGGTTTTGGAGTTGGAGTTGGAATTGGAGTTGAAGTTGGAAATGGAGTTGAAGTCGGAGTTGGAGTCGGTCGGAGTCGGTGATTTTGGCTGGAGTCGGAGTCGGAGTCGATACAATTTTGCCGACTCCGACTCCGGCTGTCAGTTATGGGAAGCAAGTGGGCAAGGTTCTTCTCAAGTGCATTTTCTAGGATTTTAGTGGACCTCCGAGGGCGATGACTAAGAAAGTTGATGCCCTTTAAATTGGCTTGCATTAAAATTTGAATCCTTTGTTATCGAATTATTTTCAATAATGAGGTGTGTGCCACAATAAACTAGAGAGAACCCAGGTTCTGTCGTCGGATACAAATCCAGAATGCCAACGATTATTTTACCAACGGTCATGACAAATCAATTAATAAAAAAAAAAAAACGGCGGGTGATCATGCAATTTACAAGCAGGCAGCCTCGGCGCTCACCACCTGGCTGCACAGATCCTTGTGCATGTATAAAAATATATAGCCATTCCTCTGGCGGCCATCCCCCAGCACAGCCGCCTCATCTACACAGCTGACGCGACGGTCATCGTAGTGGAACCAGCGGTCCCTGCCGACGCTGTACACGTCCGACACGTAGTGGCCGGAGTGGGTGGTGCTGCCGTAGTGGCTGACCAGTGACCACACCCATCAGTCGGTATGTGTTGTCGCCAGCCAAATCCACCGAGCACAGCGACTGTTCTATGACGAAATAAATATATAAAATTTAAATTAATAAAAAAATGGAACGGTTTAAAAGTGACGTGTAGCTTGCGCAGGCGATTTGAACATTGTCTCGATAAATAACTGCATTTAACATTTAATCATTGCTTAATATTTATCATGAAGGTATGATAGTGTGACAAGACCTAATTGTTTTGCTTCTAGAATGTTAAAATATAGGTTATGGTAATCAAATTTACGCATAATTAACGCCTAGGTATTCCATTAAATGAGCGTTTATCTTTTAGCGGGATATGTTTTCCTTGCAGCTAATTCTATTGTATTTGTCAAAAATTATGTAAAGATGATCAATAACATGCCAAAATATATTTTAGAGTCAAACCAAATTATTCAATTTTAAAAAGACTAAGTCTTTTCGATATCACTATCATGCATCAGGTCTAATATTCAAATACTATTTTTTGAAAGAAACATTTTTGAAAGAGAGGTCTTCAAAAAATATATATAATGAATATTTAGACCTGCATGATGATATCGAACAGCTTGTCTTTTGAAAATTGAATAATTTGGTTTGACTCCTAAAAATATGATTTGGCATGTTATTGATCATCTTTACACAATTTTTTACAATTATGTCCATCATGCCAGCCATCCGCATCATACATCTATTGTATTTGTATTGAAGCGCGCAACCAGGATTTTCTTAAGGGAGCGGGCACGACCTCATGGGGGGCCCCGTCGGGCCACGAGGGGTCCCACCATTGCGGACCCAAAATAGAAAATCAGACGTTCCTATAGTTACAAACGGGCTGACGACACGCTCCTGCCCCCTCCCCCCACGGTCAACAACTTAATCGCTGATGGCTGACGGCCTGCTGTGCCCCTACGCTTCACAACTTCTTAGAAATACGCCACTAGATTTGGCCCCCCAAAACCCCCAGATCCGTGACGTGCATATAATGCAACAATATTGAGAGGTAGGTGTCAGCGCACCAGAAAGTAAGCAAGCAAGGTGATATTCCTATATTCAATCTTCGGCGTAGGTCACAGGGGCGCAACCACCAATACGGACACTACGGAATGTCCGTCCCGTTTTTGACGGGCGCCGAAGGCGTCCCCCCCCGTTTTTTTGCAATTAGCACCGCCAACAGGACAGGCGCCAGTGGCCTACAGAGGATACGGTCATTCAGGGCATGACCTGGTCCTTTGGAACCGAGGTGCCCATGCAACGCTGGCGCCCCTCCTCCGATCAGTGACGGTGCCCCTCCGACCAGTGACGGCGCCCCTCTGACCAGTGACGGCACCCCTCCGGCCAGTGGTGGCGCCCCTCCGGCTAGTGACGGCGCCCCTCCGGCCAATGACGGCGCCCCTCCGGCTTCAAGTGAAGCTTCGCCCTTCCGGTCCGTGCGGAGGGCGGGCGGCGCGGGCGACTAGGAGGCGAGCGGGGTTGGTTCTTCTTCCGGTAACTGCAAGTGAAGTTGGCGCCCCCTTTGTCGGTGCTCACTGACAGGTCGCCCCGTTCGAGTATATGTGATCTGTTCTATCTCCTTCTTGCTAGTGATGGCGCCCTTCGGTCAGTTTGTTACGACCCCAATTAGTGATTTTTGCTCGTCCGCTCGTGACGTGCGCTTCCTTTTGTTGTTCTTTTTTCTTCGTTGCTTATGTGATCTGGGTGGTTGTTGTGTGTCTTGGTCTTTCTCCACGGGTTGTTTCTGTGTTATATGTAAAGCATTTTCCTCCCCTGTCAATATCGTTCCTAAGTTGTAAAGGTCATTCCCGTTTTTATATCTTTTCCGTTCTGTCTTTTTGACTCGGTTTGGTCTCTGATTATGTCTCTGATTTACTGTTCGCTTATTGGTACCGTGGGGGGCAATATATTTGGTTACCTTTCGTTTCTTCTTGTGATATCAGATGAATCTGTGCTGTATGTATCTGTCTGTCTATATGTGCGTTATATTTCGATCTATATGTCTTATCTGTCTATGATGTTATCGTCTTATTCTCAACTACTCTGTAAATTGTGATATTGAGGTCGCATATCAGGTCAAGGTCGGGTCAAAGGTCAAAATTAAGACATTTGAGTTTGAGGACCATACTTTACATCCAGAGCCTTTGTTTGCAACCATGATCACCCAAATTTTAACCCGGCATTAGCTGTGGTCTCAGCCAAACGCCATTGGCTGGGGAGGAGGCTCGCCCCCGAATTATCTTCCGAACCAAAAACCGCAGAGAGACGCACAAGGCAGCAACCGAAATCTCTCAATGAGACGCATCTAAAGTATACGCGAAATATTCAAGATAAGGTCACGTGTCAGGTCACAGTCAGTTCAAAATTTAGATACTTGATTTTGTGGGCCATAATTTCCATCCACAGCCTTAGATTGAGAATATTATCACAGAAAGGGCTCTCAAAGGTATTGTGCATCTCTCCGCACAAGCAAACGTGAATTTTTTAGCAAATGTAAATGTCAAGATCAGGTCACATAAGGTCACTATTGGCAAAAGGTTCGACACACATATTTGATGGGTTATTTTACACATATTATTCGATAGTAGCAGCTTTTTTACAACATGACACGACATAATGTCAATGTCAGGTCACATAAGGTCAAAATTTGAAATTTAGAATTATACATACAAAAGGCATGTCCCTAGACCTTTCTTGTCTCCGCGATACAGTACTGTCATTTATTTGGTTTTATCTGGTCATTAAATGACAAAAAACGCAATTCCAAAATATTACGTCGTTAGTTTCTTATATCTGATAGTTTATAACTGTGGTTCGTATTAGATGTTACGTATTGTTATATATAGTAGATTTGTGGTTATCGTCCTGTTATCTATTTAGTTTTTTTTTCTTTCTACACACTTGTTGGTTAGTTGTTGTTTCCGCATCAATATTTTCAGTTGGTGCTGTTCGCTCTACCTTTTTTTGTTTGTTTTTTCTTGGGGTGTGGGTGGGGTGTCTCTGGTTGTGTTCTCGGATTCTCTTCTTCTCTTTTCTGTTTTCTCTATCTATTCTATCTATGTTTTTTTTGTTTTTTTTGTGTTTTGTTGTTTGTTTTTGTTTTTTTTTGTGTTTTGGTGGTTGTGTTTGTTTGTTGTGGTTTTTGGTTTTTGTGCATCACTACTGGTTTGTAGCGGTGTCGCTCGATAGGGTCGTCCTTCCTCATATAGTAGTCTATGTGTTCTTGTGGTTTTAAAGAGGTTTGCGCCGTGAGCGCGTTCCTTAAATGAAGATTATTATTACTATAATATGAAAATGACATCTTACAAATTTTATTTTTTCTCGCTCTATCTGTTTTATTTGTGGCTGCTCCCTATGTTTTTTTTTGTTTCGCAGTGTGTTCTTTTGTAAGCCTTCTGTATTATTGTTTTTCTTTTGTTCGGTTCTATGCTAGTTAGCAGTTACCTTTTTTTTTTTTGCCTGTGTTCTATTTTTGTATCTTCTCCGAGGCACCCCTGCAAAGCCTGACCCTCTCCGATCGAGGTGGCGGCGCCCATCCGAACNGCCCAAGGGGGGGGGGGGGGGGTCATGACCCCCGTGACCCCCCCCTTGGATCCGCCACTGGCACGTGCAGAGGCACCCACTTCTGACCCGTGGAAAGACGGCGACTTAGAGGTCCCTAACCACACACCGAATTCGAACGCAATCGGCTCAGCCATTCCTGATATATGCAATAGCGGTGTGCACGTGCGTACGTGCAGAGGCACCCCACCCTTGACCTGTGGAGAGACGGCAACTTAGAGGTCCCTAACCGCACACCAAAGTCGAACACAATTGGCTCAGCCGTTTCTGAGATATAGAACAGGGATGTGCACATGCGCACATGCAGAGGCAGCCCACCCCTGGCTTCTGGGAAAGTGGCAGGGGAGGCTTCCCTACCTAACCGCTCAACCAATTTGCACACAATCTTCCCAGCCAGTGCGGAGTTCTTGCGAGAAAATGCTTGTCAACACCCCTTACGCGGTACGCGCCACGCGCAGTGGTAGTCACTCATATGAGTCGGCACTGGTCTGAAACAGGGAAGGTTGGATGAGGCTGCTCAGCAAAGAATCCCGCTTGTCAATCGGACCTGCTGTTGCAGAGATATGAGCTTCTCAAATGCGTCGCCACGGGCCGGGTCGGGCCGGGTCGGGCCGGGTCGGGCCGGGTCAGGCCGGGTCGGGCCGGGCCGGGTCGGGCCGGGTCAGGCCGGGTCGGGCCGGGTCGGGCCGGGTCAGGCCGGGTCGGGCCGGGTCGGGCCGGGTCGGGTCAGGCCGGGTCGGGCCGGGTCGGGCCGGGTCGGGCCTGGTCGGGCCGGGTCGGGCCGGGTCGGGCAGCTCATATTCAGACTGTTCCCATGTACCACGAAAGGATGATCGTGCACTTCGCGCTCACTCGTAGCAATACTGAGGCAAAATGCAGCAACATCTTAGAGCACATGCGGGAGACGTCTTTCATGGATAAATAAGAACAAATTATTGTGCAAGAAAAACAATGTGACTTTTGTAGTGCCAACACTCGAGCCAGAAGACTGTTTCCCGCGAGCTCATCATTTTTCATGAAACATCGAAACTGCACCATGCACCATACACAAATTTCTTAGTTTAATTTCAACCCTACCATATAAAACCTAGCAGCTCCCAGCTGTATATTTCACAGGCTGGCACAATTCACTTCCGATGAAAGCATGACAACGATGTGAGCCTTAACCAGCTAGTGATTTCCCTGCCCACCATCCTCTACACCGAGACTGAAAATCATTTCACTGTCTCCACCGCCACCACCGTCTCGGAGGTGGAGCTATTGACCGCCACCACCGTCTCGGAGGTGGAGCGCTATTGAGCGACAGACGTTTGTTTTCGGGCTGGCTGAGGCGCAGCCGGCCCGTCCGTCTGTTGATCGTCTGGCCCGCCATATGCATGCTAATTAAAATGCTTGTCGACGCACGCTATCAGAAGGGAATAAATTATATTTTCGCCACGGGACAAAGGCCACAGCCTTAGACCGGGGCAGTCTCCGAAATTGAAACATGTTGCTTTTGACGATGAATGGGTCGCACGGCAGACGTGGCTGGGCTTGATAACGCGTGATTGAATAGTTTTTAATTATGCTTTGTTTATATGTTTTGCCTACATGCATATGGCTATTTTTGTCTAACCATGCCTAACATTAACAAAGTATTATAAACATTTGACATTACACATACAAAAACCAGTCCAATACAAAATGAAAGGAAACATCGCAATCGATACAATGCAATTATTGTTTTTGTTCCAGGAAAACTGTTCTAAACGTATGATCTTAAAAAGTTATTCGCCATACATTTTCTGCGTTTCCACCTGAACTTAATACTTCTGTGTATTATGTGTGAGGCTTGTGCAATGCGGAACAGTGCGATTAGTCCGAAACCACCATTGAGAGATCAACCTTTCCCGTTACCGATCAAATGTCGCTGTCCACAAGTCAATCGATCACAAAAGCATCACGCTGAAAAATTCCGGATCATTGCTTTGTCTTATATGCATAATGTTGTGCTCCGTTCTCGGCCAATGGATGTGTTTCCATACCTAAACGTATTTGTGATTTTTTATATATAAATTTAGTCCGAATGTTTTGATGGGATGGATTCCCGAGATCAGGACCCACGCTAAACCAAGCTTGTTGCGCAGGCCCTGATCCCACCATCCGATCATGCAATTCCAGTCACCGGCAGAATTTAGAGACGAAAGTTTAACGTACCCTAACGACTGAGGACGGTCCGCCCGGCTCGCTGGCTTCATCTGACCTTTGACGCCGCCGCTGCCACGCAGCCGCAGTCATCCGCCGCCGTAGCAAACTAGCGAGCGCCGACAGCCGGCTCAACCCATCTTGCCAGGGTGGGTCAGATCTGTAGTCCAGCGCTCTCCCGACTGAGCTACACGGGCGGACAAAATATCGCAACATAGGGGAGCGTCTTTCTACATATCAATTATCTATAGAACTTATTTTTCAAGCAAAGTTGTAATGCAGTTGTTTTCTGTGAAAAGAGTATGTTAATCCACTTTTGATGACCAGAATGACACTTAACCTCATCCTCTATTGCGCAGACGGCAAATATGAGCTCAAAGCCATGCGGTACAGCATAACTTCAGGCGCTTACTGCTGGTGCCATCTAGGGGCAGGAATATAAGCAGGCATGTATGTTGCTCTCCGCCCGTGTCGTGCCGTTAATCAGTGACACCTTCCCACTGACAGGGGGTCTGAATACCCCCTTCTAAAGCGGTTCTTATAGGGAGGAGGTGGAGTTATATAGCACTGTTCGATAGCTCGTTACAAACTATGATGAAACTATTCTAGTTATTCTTTGAATCACAATATAAAGGTCACCAGAGGTCAACTAAGGCCACGTTTCTATGTGTATGACTTCACCACAGAATCACCACAAACAAAACTCGGGAACTATTACAGTTGGAACATACGGTAAAAAGCAAGCGATTGCTCCTGAAAAGATATCATCGTCTCAAATTTTAGCGCGGTTCAATAATGTAAGCTCCCAGACTTCATTGAACGTCATAGAAGCTGTTCTTAACAAAAGCGCTTTTTAAAACTTTTCATCAAATCAAGATAAGGAAATAATTTTATCATAATAGTTTTAACATCTGCAGTGAAACAGAAACTGGAAGATGTGTATTATACATACATGTACAATGTACTACATACACCATCACTAAACACATCAGCTTTAATTTATTACTGAGCTGCTTAATGGTCATTACCCCCCCCCCCCACCGACCGAAGGCTTCATTACCCCATGTGGTGTGATTACCCCCCATTTTAGAATAACTGGTGAAATATTGAAGCTATCTACACCCTAAAATAGTTTAAAGGGAACATTGAGTCAGCCCCGGTGTCATCCTTCTGATATTTTCACTGAACCCGTCCTGTACAACTTATATCACACGCTCACAATCAAATGACCTGCTATTTGTCGTGTCTAAGCGTTCATCGAGCGGCCAAGTCAGCCAGCTATCGCATCATTATACGCTGATAATGATTTTTCTTACGACCTATTACTCCGGCGTCGATTCGGGCGCCGCCATACTTTGGAGCTCGCCCTCCAGCTTAATGGGGCACGAACAGAAAACTCGAGAGAGATGGGAAACATCGCCAGATTTTCGCCGACAATTTGTCGGCTAACATACCGGGAACGATCTCTGCAGGGTCTGCTCAAATGGCAGCCCACTGATGACGCTACCAGCTCTCAGCGCTGCCATTTTTATCTCGGCCGCTTCCAGGGCTGCCATATTTATATCTGACGTGGCGCCGGGTGTCTGATCGAGCACATGATGACCTCCTGAGAGTGGAAAGTGTCGATCCTCAATGGCGGTGGCCGAGATGGATTCCACTGCTCGTTAAACTGGTGTTGGACTGGAATTAAGATATATGTGCTGGGGCACACTTTCCCAATGTTTATGCATATAGGTATAGTTTTTTTTTCGCAATCCTACATATTCATAAATACGATTTGACGGCCTTAACATGCTTATTATGCAACATTTCCTGTAGTTACATTTTTCATTTACAGGCGAACACATTTCAATCCATCAACCATTTTTGAATTTTGGACGGCTTAATGTATTTTTGTAAGACGTGCATCAGTGACGTAATTATTCATAATTTGATTGCAATTATTAAAACCAACGGTACATCTGTAAAGAGTTACACAATGCAAATTCTAAGCAACGAGATTCGGTTCCGTTTGATCAGTTTTGAAGAGGACATCATTAAATTTGGATGGATTAAATCCTGGTTAAGTGCATTTCGATTGGATTCGACTGGATTGACACCACTAGTTGACACCGATTTGACACCGATTTGACACCGATTTGACACCGATTTGACACCGATTTGACAACGCAGCCTTACTTGGATGGATATGCATTGAGTTATTAAGTTATGACGATTCACTACACACCAGAATAAATTGTGACAATGTTTCGGAATGCTAAGCTACAACCTATTTCCTTTTGTGACTGTTGCAGTTGAAACACCATATGGTGCTAAATTGACAACACAGCTCGAGTGCGCAACAATTTCCGTCCCTGTGGCTCAATTTCAGCAGCGTCAAGATGAAACGGTGGAAAGCATCTGAACCTCTCAACGGGGAAAACAATATTTCAGAACGACGAGTTTATGCTAATCTTAATGCTCTGGGGGGAGTGGTAAAGAGAGAACCTGAATTTAGCCTCCGTAAGTGAGGTTCTCCCGGCATACTGAATACCGTAGCCCACGGCTGTTTCAACAGCGCTATTTTCATAACTATTTCTGCATTGTGTGGTGTTTTGACAGATGTGTGCCGTCACACACTCCTGGGGGGAATGCAAATACACAGCATGGTCTGGAGCAATAACACAGGCTGGTGCAGCACCCACGCAATAATCATTATCATATTCTTGACGTATTTGAGCACCATATAGCTATTAGCGTGGCCAGGTTGGCGCCTGGTTGCGAGTGATCGACAATGAAATGCTGTGCAGGCGTGTCCTCGGCTAAGATGTCTCCCCTTGTTATACGCTGTGATCATGTCGCCAGCAAAGTAGCTTCTCTCCAGTTGCATTTCTCATCGCACCTAGAGTTCCTCTTGCTTTACTCGCCTCAGTCCTTCTCGCCTTGTTCCGGTTCACCGTCCCGTTCCGTCCCGTTCCGTCCCGTTCCGTCCCGTTCCGTCCCGTTCCGTCCCGTTCCGTTCCGTTCCCGTTCCGTCCCGTTCCGTCCCGTTCCGATCCCGTTCCCTCCGTTCTCTTTCCGTCCGTTCCCGTCCGTCCGTCCCGTGCCGTCGTCCCGTTTCCGTCCGTCCCTTTCACGTCCGTCCCGTTTCCGTCCGTCCCGTTCCGTCCGTTCCCCGTTCCGGTCCGGCAATCCCCGTTCCGTCCCGTCCCGTTCCTCCGTCCGTCCGCCGTCCCGTTCCGTCCGTCCCGTTTTCCGTCCGTCCCTTCGTCCGTCCCGTTCCGTCCGTCCCTTCCGTCCGTCCCGTTCCGTCCGTTCCCGAGAGGCTTCCGTCCCGTTCCGTCGCCGGTCCCGTTCCGTCCCGTTCCGCGTTCCGTCCCGTTTCCGTCCCGTTGCCGGTCCCGTTCCGTCCCGTTTCCGTCCCGTTCCGTTCCGTCAGTCCCGGTTCCGGTCCGTCCCGTTCCGTCCGTCCCGTTCCGTCCGTCCCGTTCCGTCTTCCGTTCCTCCGTACGCGTCGCGTCCCGTACCCGTTCCGCCCGTTGATCGTCCCATCCGTCCGTTCCCGTCCCGTCCCCGTCCCTCCACGTTCCGTCCCGTTCCCGTCCCGTTCCGTCCCCGTTCCGTCTCGTTCCGTACCAGTTCCGTCCCGTCCGTCCCGTTCCGTTTCCGTCCCGTTAACCGTCCCCGTTCCGATCCCGTTCCGCCCGTTCCGATCCGCGTTCCGTCCGTTCCGTCCCTTCCCGTTCCCGTTCCGTCCCCGTTCCGTTCCGTTCCGGTTCCCTTCCGTCCCGTTCGTCCGTTCCTGCGTTTCCGTCCGTCCCGCACCGTCACGTCCCGATTCGTGTTCCCGTTCCGTCCCGCCCGTTTCCGTTCCTTCCCGGTTCCGTTCCTCCCGTTCCGTCCGTCCCGTTCCGTCCGTCCCGTTCCGTTCCGTCCGTCCCGTTCCGTTCCGTCCGTCCCGTCCGTCCCGGCCGCGGACCATACCGTCCGGAAGCTCAGAAACAAACACGTGTATAAAGGAAACTACAGCTTTATGTTAAGGAGGCTGTTAGCAGTACACTTTGAGACAAAGTGCCGTCGAAGTAACTTAATTTTCTCTCAACTTCTCTATTCGCCACTGAGCATGCGAGCTAATGCACAGTTCGAGCAACTGAGTTGCAGGTTCTGAAGAAAGGCCAACGAAGCGCTTAGGCAAACTTTAAACCATATAGTGCTGAACCACTTTGAATATGTTGAGTCCTTTCACAAATTCCGGTAATTCAGCTATTGTAAACTATTTTTTTTTTAATACACTCATGTTTTTTTTCACTTTCGGACGCATTTCGATATTCTTATCACTTGCCTGCAATCCCTCAACAGGGCATAATAATAAAGAGTGTGTTATGCGACCAACGGAAGGCCTGCAAAGCAAAAATAGTGCAGACAATGTGTTCATATCTCCCCCTTCGTTCCACGCTAGGAACTAATCGTGTTAAAGGGAAGGGAGGTGCAGGCCGACAATGTGTGAGCAGACAAGTGGTGTGTGCTGTCAGAGGGGATCGTTTAATCTAAATGGAAAAAATCGCGAACCTGACACGCGCAGAGAAAGATTGATGCCGATACTGTCAATCACAGCAGGAAAACGGTCCGATATCTTTTAATGCTGACTGGTAGAAGGAAAGTAACGATTCATTGATAAGTACAGCAAAAACGGACTGGGAGACCATTGCAACCATGACTACAGGGAGAAACGTAAACATTGCCAAGAATTAAATGAACCATCATTTCTTTTAGCTTAAAAATAAGTATGAAAAGATTCCTTTAACAAATATGCATGATCTTTAGTCGAAACGAGCTTTTGTGTTCAACAATATAAACGTATTTTATTTGGAATATTCGATGTTATTTTTTATAAACATCCAATAATGCAATTTGTTAGAAAAGATATTATACATATTTCGGAAGGCTGATACCATCAGCATGGCTGATATAGTGATCAGCACTCCTGGTTCCTACAGTCAATAAGCCATTACCCTTAAAGGGACACTGCCACCTTCCAAAAAGTTCTCAAATGTACGCCATTTGTGGTGCAAAATATGAATAATGCTGCTTCTGAACCACGATTGGATGACATTCGTTTCTCACAAAAATGCTCAATTTAAAAAAAAAACACGTTTAAATAATTTGTCTGATGAGTTCATATGAAGGAAATTTTGGGAATAAAAAAAACTTCACGCTGCCTATAATATATGACTAGGTGTATAGGCTAAATGTATGCCAAACCTAAACAATCGACTGAATCAAAACATTTAGTAAAGAGAACGAGGACATCACATCAGAGTCCCAATTCAAATACATTGGGGACTGGGAATGTTACAGATGTCAAAATCAAACTCGAATTTCTCTGTGATTCAACCTCAGTGGTTGGTTAAACTACTGCTATACATAACTTCAATGACAAGCAGCCAAAATGGCTATCTCAACTCAAATATAATGTTAAGGTGGCAGTGTCCCTTTAAAGGAAACAGGCTACCTTGTCAATGTGGCTATGAGTTGAGATAGCCAAGTCGAACTCCATACTCGAAAATGACTTGAGAAGTTTTCACATCTTCATATAAACCCCTTAATTGATTAATACTGAGCCCTCCAAGTTGGAAACTAGTTTACTAGTTAACTCCAGTCGCTGATAGGCCAATTTTGGCTGATTTGACGTATGATTATGACTCACAGATGACGTAAGGCTTGGGTGAAAGTGTTAAGTGTTTGATAAACAATAAAAGAGATAGTGCTTGACAAGAACATACTATTTCAGTATCTCATTCCCTTGATTGCCAGAATGAAATTTGCTAGGTATTTATCGTGATTTTAATGTTTAAATTGTCTATAAAACATTATTCTTAGCAACATTCTTAGCTTAATTATATAATAGCCGCATTCACAACGGATTAGTGAAAAAAAACTTTGTAATTTTTTTTAAAAATGTTTTGAAAAGTTTAGACGATTTATTCCTTAACTGCACAATTTTCACATGCAAATTTCGTCTTGAAATGTCCCCCAGAGTTTTGCAATATGATGTTGGTTAGAATATAATATGTTACGAAAGAGTGGTTTGGTGGTAATTAGCAAGATAATCATTTATAGGTTAGTTGTGATGCCAGATCTCCACAGACAGAATCTTTTCAAATGATTCAAAATGATTCAGAAACATTCTGTAGCGTGGGACGCTATTGGTCGCCATACTCCCCGCAATTGACGCACAATGGACTCGCCCAATGCAATGGACTAGCGAATCGATTCTAGCACATTGTTGCGTAACCACAGACCAGGCACGTAGCCAGGATTTTGCTCAGGGGGGGGGGGGGCACGTCGGAAAAAATCACATTTTTTGCTCCTAAACATCTTCATTCTATCTAGTGTGAAATGCAGCATTTTAACTCCTTCAACCATGATGTTGCTGACCGGGGGGGGGCGGGGGGTTAACTCGCGGGTGGGTTCGGGTTTTGCAGAGAATCTCATTCTATCTAGTGTGAATTTATTTCGCTCAGGGGGGGCCATGGCCCCCATGCCCCCTTGCTACGTCCCTGCCACAGACCGACCTACGACCTGTGATCCATGACGCTGCCATATTTAGTAGCTAGTATGACGGTATGCGAAACTGAACGGACTGAATGGACTCACGACGCATATGTTCTTGGAAAACGGACATTTTGGTATCATCAACTTGAAGAAATTAATATCGAGCTCAATTTTCTTGTATGCGCCACGATCTCTCACAAAATCGATGACGTTATGAAGACTTTGCTTGCTTCTTAGCAATCTAGTTCCGCATTATTCTGAGGAAAAAACAATTAATTTTATCCAAATAACTGACATTATCAACTGCTTTTTCCGCTTAAATAGATATTGCTATGGCTTACTAGAAACATGATGATTCATTTCTAGCTTCTCTCAATCTTTTCTTAGCTTTTATCGTTTTTTTTTAGGTGGATTGTTTCCCTTAAGCAAATCGGCAAATGCTTGTGATTTCCTTAAGGCTCGATACAACACATTTCCCAACAACTTCGCCTGAAATCTAATTGATTTAAACCACACTAAATCTTTACAAATTGCATTGAGATATGAGGCCTATTTCACAAAGAAGTTTGTGATTACATATGTTTGTGATTACAAACGCAATACATTTTTACCTACCTGCACAAAAAGCGATTTCAAATCATTATCAAAAAAGAGCCCACCCCCTCTTTTTGGTGGGGAAAAAATTACGGATTGTAAAAAAAAAGTTTGCTAAATTTGATTTTACAGTTCGTAAAAAGTTTGTAAAGCAAGAACGCCCATCTCAAGGAACTTTGCAATTTCCACGGCGCGGAAGAGTGTGCATCAATGCCTCATAAGCTGTTGGCATTTGCTTAGCGCAATATTGACGTCACCGGAGGAATATAGTTCTCCTCTTTGGAATCCCCTGAAGTTTCTGTTTCAATAAAATTATTTGTTATATCCCCTGGCCTAATTTCTTATACGCATATTTATGATATTCTTATTACATATATGGTAACTTGCAAAGTATTGTTTTCTTCAAGTATTCTTTCCCTCGCGACTATCTCATTCGAGAAATGTGTCCCCGGTGACCGTCATTTGACACATTTGTACGTTCAATCGGCACCAGTTACCTGCCAGTGTGTTCAACTCGCGTTGCCTACCCTATGACATTCTATGGCCTTGGCGGAACAAAACAACAACACAGCTGCCCTTGAAAGAAAGATCGTTTAGATTTTTCCACCATTTAAAATCCTAACCTAGTTGATTTCACACGGAATGCTCACTGCACAAGACATTGCAGACCGCTGCAATTATACCGCCATGCGGTTTCTCCACGCGGAGGCGTCCTTCACTCACATCAAAGCACAATCGGTAAAGTGCACTGCACTTCAAAGCTGGAGATCCCTGTCGAAATTTTCTGGGCTGGGGAAAACAATTTTCGGACGTACTATTATGTATGAACTAAAGCCATTACTTTCCTAACAACCTTCGGGCAACGAGTGAGACTCACCGAATATAAAAACGGCCTTACAGTAAAACACGGCGTCAACAATCGTGCAGTTTCTGAAATTTCAGAAAACCTCTGGCCCACTGGAAATTACAAGTTTGGTAATTAACTCATTTTCCTCACTGCAGTCATACCGTTTGTGGAAATAGAAATTGCGTTTTTACAAACCGTGTTGTCAACAATGGTATGTGTAAAAAGAGATATATAAATAGTAAATTGAGATTTAACTCCTGAGAAAATATTTGTTGAAATCAAATTACATAATTTGTAAAAATTATTTGCAATCACAAAGAAAATCATTGTAATTACAAACTTTTTTGCTTTGTGAAATAGGCCTCTGATGTTACCGCCTGTCATAATGTGTAGGTGACAACGCTCCGGTTGCCATGGTGACAGTCAAACAGTATCCCAAAATTTGTTGATTTGGGTGGGAGATGACACCCAACTATGAATAATTTTCCACTCTCATTCTGCGTTTATAGGAAATAATTCCTCCACTCCTCAAATTATGATTTGTGATATTGATTCTGATATAAATCAATAATTGACTGAAAATATATGGATTTATACAAACCATTGCTTTTATCCGTACTCAAAACAGTAATCAATATCCGTACTTTACTTTTCTAGCTTATATTTTCGACTCTCATGGTCTTTTGGGCTCAATTTTTCCACTCTGACACCCAAGCCAAAATGAAATCTTGGGACACTGCAGTCAAAAGACACGGCATCTTCAGAACGACAGCCAATCGCCAGCTACTGGAACCAACACCACCTCTGGAACTGAGCCTCACCGGCATCCTCATTCCTCGCAGAGCCAAGATTCCTCAAATCCGTCACACTAGATAGCCGAATAGTGCCGCCGGAATAGGCTGCCGGATTTTCAGCAGACGTCGCTGGGGTGGCGGGATAGCGCGGGCGGGCGGTTTGGGTTAAACAGCACGATGTTTTCACAGCACGCTAAGCCCCAGGATCGGCCTCTACCAATCGGCTTCTTCTGATCTGCTGAATTATACATACGGCTGATGGGGACGCTCTAAGCTGCCCACACAGTCACGTCGCCAGTCTGCTCACAAACAAGAACATGTTTTCAATGCAAATGGACTTGCAAAATGACGGTGAGCTGTACAAACAATATGGTGGTCGAGCGGTTTTGGGTCAACTGCGGGGGGAGTGCTGCTCGTTGAACTATAAACTATTCGTCTGAGTTTATATTTAATATCAATGTATCTTTAAAGGCACTAACTTGTGCCGCTGTTAAAAGTTGATTGATCTATGTAAATATCAGTATTTTTTTATGCATTTGTATCACATGAGCAGGGGCTCTGCCACAGAGGGAGGGGATGGGGGACGTGTCCCCCCATTTATTAACATTACGCCTATGGGCGTTGCAAGGAAATAATCCACTTCAGAATGCCTCCGTCCACCCTCCCAACTCTCGGGAGTTCGCGGAGCGCTTGCACATGAGTCATGGGGCACATATTTTTAGCAAAAAATGCTGTATGGAAAATAACACATTTAAAGGTCACGTATGTTTTTTTTTTTAAGTTTCGCGGTATTTGCTGACCAGGCTGCTTTTTGTAGTTAAAGGGACAGTGTCTGTTTAATGTCAAGTTTGATATGTTAAAGAGCAATCGGATTTGACTAACACCATGAAGAATTTGTTTTTTAATTCTCGCCCAGTCATGCATGAATAGCATCGTTCAAGGTTCATTGTTTTTCCCGAATCCTGCCAATGACCTTGAAGAGTCCACTCACCACTACGTACCAAAAGCAATTAATTGCAGCGTTGTGCAACAATTGTAATTTATAATTGGTGATATTTTTGGCTTATGCATTCTGTCGAACTTTGAAATGTCAGAAGACATTTAATTTCTTATCATGCCTTATTTATTATAGCCTTATCATTGCTAGCCCAATAATAGGCATAAATAAACAATAATTACTATGTGAAAATATTAATTCCGAAGGGGTTTTTACTTTTCCGAACAGATTGTGATTTCCCACGTATTGATGAAGTTTTCTCCGACCGAGTTTTTCATATCGGATTGCTTACACTAAACTAGTATTTAGTCAACAACAACTGTGAAGTGAACAACGTAAACTTAGTAGGTATTCAGGTACTCCGTGCACAGGCTTGTGTAAACAACGCAAAAGGTAAGTGTCTCAACTGCGCTGAATCGCTGAATGCGCTGAATCGCTCAATCGCTGCCATATATCTAGTGGTGAGTGGAAATCACAAACAGTTTTTAGATTCTGATTAAAAATGAAATCAATATTGTTTTGTATATTTGCGCTGCTTGGGTAATCCTTTGATGACGATTCAAAATCATAAGTAGTCCCTAGGACTTGTTGAAGTCTGTTTTTTGTGACATCATCCGGAAGAGGTAGTGTCTCTTTCAGCTATATTCGCAGTTCTAGTTATTGCCGATATCATTGGTGGCCTAAGAGCCGCCGTGTGTGAGACCTGCTATTTAAATTTTGCCTTGGACAAAAATATAAACTTAAAGGATATCTGATATAATATAGATAAATCATTCATCACCAGCGATTTCCCCAGACAGAGATGCTCTGTTCTCCGGGAAGGTGTAACGTTCTTCAATCGTTATTGCGCAGACACTCTCTGCGCACCCAGGACGTGCACAGGACACCTCTGCACCTCACTGCGGGTAGGAGCACTGGGTAGTAGGAAGTGAGTCAGGACGGGAGGAAACGTCTAGAAGTTAGCCATCTTCCGCCGTTTGAAGGCAGGACAAATGAAAGTGTCAGAATGCGCAAAGTTGGCTTTGCAGAACCGAAGTTGGCGATTCTATGGGTGGCCACAGTGGTCAACGGTTGACTTGCGCTCTTGCAACTTTGCTTTAAACTGACAGAGAGACAGATCGAAAATGACGTTTGGGGATAAGTTTCGGGTCTTTACAATGGGTAGTGGACACGGAATGGGTTCGCTGCTCAGCGCCAATACATAGAATAACCCATGCAGAGTACTTGAGCTAATCGTATCGGCAGTGCTTGTTGCCTGCTGTTCGAAGTTTATTTAGAAGGCTCGGGTAGCGAAGAGTGAATCTACTCGAGAAAGCATAAGTTGATTTGCCATAGGTGTTAACATCTAAAATGCTGTTACTGCCTGCCAGATCGACTGGTAATCAAACAGCTACAAACATGTAGACAGGGAGACAGGCAGCCGAATCGCAGACGACAAGACAGACAGACATTCGAAACAGATGGACAGATGGACAGATGGAGTCTCTTGTTGTTAATTGGGTGAAATAGTTTAACCTGTGTATAAGAAACATAGTAGCCGTTTTCACGACGGATTATTTTGCGCGAAATGTTTTAAAACATCTTAAGATGTTTTTAAATGTTTTAGTATGAAAGTTTTAAGTACTCAGCGATATATTCCAGAAAATAAAGTTAGCTGGATTTAGGCCCGATATTATAATTATTCAAGATTGATGGGAAACATGAAATGAGCCCTGCATTACAAAGGTTTATGATACAAAATTGTGCCGTTTCTAAAGAACATATGCGTCTAGAGTCCATTCGTTCAGTTAAGCATACCGCCATATTAGTTACTAAATCTGGCAGCCTCATGGATCACAGGTCTGCCTTCGCATGGCGCATTAATGCGCTATAAACGATTCGCTGGAGGCGAATCCATTATGAGTTAAGGGGAGGTCGTTTTTTTAGCGACCAATAGCGTGCCCGAGATTAAAACATTTCGAGATGTTCTGAAAAGTGTCAGTAGGTGAAGATCTATGCATCACAACTATCCTAAGCATAATTATCTTGCTAATTATCACCAAACCGCAATTTTTTAACATACTATATTCTTACCAACATATAACAAAATTATGAGAGACATTTCAAGACAAAAATTACTTGCAAAAGTTGTGTAGTTAAGGCATTTATAAGTATCTTAAAACTTTCATACTAAAACATTTCAAACATCTTAAGATATTTTAAAACATTTCGCGCAAAATGATCCATCGTGAAAACGGCTTTTATAATGCTATGTGTTTATCTGTTTGATAGGCCAGCAGATAGAAGAGGAGTGGCATGCATATTGGGCGTAGATTCACTCAGTGCCTCTTTCGGTACCGTCAATGTGGCCGTGCCATACTAATCAGTTGTCAGTTGATGAGACCACTTAAGACACATTAGGCGTGTTTGCAAACACGCAATGCATACGCGAAATGTGTTGTCATTTGACCGATGAGGTCGATACTTTGTCCATTTTAAGTGAGTGATTAGTCAAAACACACTGTTGTTTTGACACTTAGTAAACCGGGATAATACAAATTGCACAACCGTGCTGTTAACATAAACCCGATGCTAATGTACTCAGTGATCCTGCCTTGGGCTGCAGTATTGGGGTGGTAAGATCATTGGTTGGATATTACAACTGGCATATATCTAGTTGCAATGTTCATGGATAATGCAAAAATTAAACTCCCTCGGTTATAGTATTTAATTTCTTCACCTTTCGCAATTTATTCGAGTCATTCAATTTAAATGGATTGCGTAGTTTACTTTAAACCGGTTGGAAACTCACGCGATCATATTTATTTCCATGGAAATCAATATGGAATTCGTGACAACAACGAATGCAAAAAGAAACGAGTGTGTATCTCAACAAGTGGGTTTCCAGCTCCTGCTCTCATCGGCGACGCCTCAGCAGCCGGTGGCAAACTTACCCCACCGTTGACCGTGTCACGTGATCTGTTTATGTTTACCCCACGCAGCACTCACAGACAAACAGACAGAGACACATAACACAGACTGACATGGGAGGAAGAGACGGGGCGCGCAGTTATGACGGTAGTCTTATGGAACCTCCTGTCATTCCTCCTCTCGCTCTCGCTCTCGCTCTCGCTCTCGCTCTCGCTCTCGCTCTCGCTCTCGCTCTCGCTTCGTCGCTCTCGCTCTCGCGTCTCGGCTCTCGCTCTCGCTCCTCGCTCTCGCTACTCGCTCTCGCGTCTCGCTCTCGCTCTCGCTTTCTCGCTCTCGCTCGTCGCTTTCTCGTCTCGCTCTCTGCCTCTCTCTCTCTCTCTTCTCTCTCTCGCTCTCTCTCGTCTCTCTCTCTCTCTCATCTTCTCGCTCTCTCCTCTCTCTCTCTCTCTCTCTCTCTCTCCTCTCTCCTCTCTCCCTCTCCCCTCCCTCTCCTCTCTCCTCTATACCCATCCCCATCCCCCACCCCATCCCCATCCCCATCCCCATCCCATCCCCATCCCCCATCCCATCCCACCCATCCCCATTCCCCCATCCCATCCCCATCCCATCCCCATCCCACCCATCCCATCCCATCCCCACCACCCCATCCCCATTCCCCATCCCCATCCCCATCCCCATCCCCATCCCCATCCCCTCCCCATCCCCATCCCCGATCACCGTCACCTCAACGCGATCACGTACCGTCACCGTCACCTTCACCGGTCACCGTCACCTCACCGGTCCCGTTCACTTTCCCCGTCACTTTGTCCGCTTAGGATAACATAATATGTCCCACTCCCACTCCACTCCCACCCCACTCCCACTCCACTCCCACTCCCACTCCCACCCCACTCCCACTCCCACTCCCACTCCCACTCCCACTCCCACTCCCACTCCCGCTCTCCTACTTCCCTCTCTCCCCAGTGCAGCAGCTGTGTCTAACCACCCCGCGGGTGGTCCGCCGTCGCCGACGACGCGGTTCGTCTAAATCGACGATGGCCGTCGGGGTGACACGCACGGTGACGTGTGCCGGTACGACACCCAGGACGACCACAAAAACACGGAACGGTCACGCTGGGGCACGACAGACGATAGTAAATGGGACGAGGCGGGGCTGGTCCGTGTGGACGGGCAGCCACAAACGGCGAGAGGGTGGGGGGATGAAGGAATGTAGAGGAAGGTATAAATGGGGAGAGAAAGCAAAAGAGGAAAAAGGAGGAGGTCCAATGCGAAGGTAAATAGGAAAGTTGGGTGACGGTAGACGAAACGCTTTTTGAGCGTGAACAGCAGTGTTTGTCATGGATTGGGTGCACCCATGGATCCGTGTGTTCAATGGATCGGGTCAACCCATGGGTGCCAACTCAATTCTGCCGAGATTGTCTGGGCTGGGTATGCATTTTTCGACGTTTCATGGGTACTGGGTGGGCATGGGTATGATAATTTTTGAGTTATGTCGCTGGACGTTATTCGTTTACTTGACAACCAGATGTTTAACCAGGTCAATATGTTAATAAATGATTTAGGACACTCAAACAATTCATTTTGACAATTCTATGAGAACAATAAATCATGGTAAGTACCTACCTAGCAGTGGTGAAAGATTTACAAATCTTAAAATATGTCCGATCCGAAGTCTGATCCAGTATGATAATGTTGACCGAAAAGTGTCCGATGAGTCAAAAGACACAGCAATACACAGATGCGTGATAATAGCCGTTTTCATGATGGATTATTTTGCGCAGAATGTTTTAAAACATTTTAAAATGCTTTAAAATGTTTTAGTGGTAGCCGTGTTCACGATGGACTAATTTATAATAAATGTTTTAACCCTCGCGCTACGGTCTTGTAGGGCGAGGGTTAAAACAATTATTTGCAAATTAGTCCATCGTGAACATGGCTATTACTAAAACATTTTAAAACATTTCAAAATATTTGAAAAATTTCGAGCAAAATAATCCATTGTGAAAACGGATATTATTTATCGTTAAAAAGCATGCAAGTAAACATGGTAGGATAATGGTTGCAAATTTTGTGAAAATAATTATCTGCTTAATATGGATGGGCCGGACTGGGCATGAGCCTCAATATTATTAACTTTAATGGGTCTGGTCTGGGTCTTGGCCTGGGCTGGGCTTGGGGTTTAGGCACCCAGTGAAAACTGTGCCATGGATGCCCACTCAATGCTTCCGATTGTCTGTGCTGGGTATGCATTTTCTTACTTTTCATGGGCACTGGGCGGGCAGACAATTTTCGAGTAATGACGCTAAGCGTTACTTGTTACTTGACAACCACATGTTTAAACAGTTGAATATGTTAATAAAGGATAAAGGACACTTAAACGATAAACTTTGGCAAATACATGACAATAATAAATAATGGTAAGTAATAGTGGTGTAGGATTAAACAAATTCCAAATCGTGTCCGATCCAAAGTCTGATCTAGTATGACAACGACAGCAATAATAACAGACAGCTACAACATTAATTTGCCACATGCTTCGATGCAGTCATCCAGGGCCTATTTTAACATGTTAACTGGGGGATTCAAGTCCTCCGTAGTGCCTTGAAATTCCCTCGGTGGACGCAAAAATCCCCGCATTCGACGCGAAGAAAAACTACTTGAACTGTTTTACGGGCCCACGGCCAACGAATATTTCGCGATGATGACCTAACGCCCCTCCCCCCGCCCGTTCAACGACTCTGCGAGATGACAACCCAACGCCTTCCCCCGGTCAACAACTTTTCGCTGACGCTGACGAAATGAAGCAAATTTGTGCCCGCCCAGACTCGAAGTCTAGATTCATCAGTAGTAATACCCCCGGTGAAACTTTCTTAGAGAAGGCCTTGCAGTCATCGAACTGGTCATCGTGAAATCCAGCTTCTCTTTTGGTTAGTTTGATTTTGCTGAGCTCGTTTTACGATATTCCGCGTCTCTTGAGACCATGGTCTCGAGGTGTGGGTGATGATCTGACAGACGAGCGGAAGGTGTGGGTGATGATCTGACAGACGAGTGGAAGGAGTGGGTGATGATCTGACAGACGAGTGGAAGGTGTAGGTGACAATTCGACCGACGAGCGGAAGGTGTAGGTGACAATTCGACAGACGAGCGGAAGGTGTGGGTGACAATTCGACAGACGAGTGGAAGGTGTGGGTGACAATTCGACCGACGAGCGGAAGGTGTAGGTGATGATCTGACAGACGAGTGGAAGGTGTGGGTGAT